>JAIPMN010000135.1:0-19501 GCA_020650975.1 Apostichopus californicus | reverse complement strand
ACACAACCATTTAATGGAGTACCTTCTTTTTCTATATAACATCATTGTATGCTTTATTCGAGACATGACGTGAATAGCACATTGAAATCGTCTAATTCAAATATTTGTTACTATTTGACTATAAAAAAAAAACTTCAATAAAAGTTTGATTGATAACCACATCTTTTGTTTGCATGTTAACAATCAAAACCATATGGACTGATTGGGCGTATTATTTTCTCTGTATTAAAGAGGTATAAACCAGTTCCAACTATTGCTGGTTTCTAAGACCATATTGTGTAAATACAGCAGTCTTTTTGTTTTGTTTTTCTCCTTACAAAACACTAAAATCCTTCATTTATGACACACTTTTAGTTGCACAGAAAGACCATATGGTGAACTTGATTGAATGCTTTATACAATCAGTAATATTTTTTTTTTCCATTTCTTGTATAACATCAAAACCATATGGACTTGCTTGTGAAATTATTGCTGAACAGAGTCAACCTCTGTTTCTTTCTTGACATAAACATTATCTTGTACTCTTCCACAATTCAAATGGAGTGTTCCAAGGGCCATTCTCAGTGTACAAACTCTAAAGTCGCATTTCCGGGAGCAAATCAATTCTTTTAACATCCCATCTCATAGTCCCATCTCACACACAAGCTCCCTGAAACCATGTAATCTCGAAGCATATAAAATGTATTTCTCACAGGGCACATTTTCCACTCTAATAAACTCTTTAAGCTCAAAATTGTTTCCTCTTTAATTTGCCTTTGAATTTGGAAAAGTTCAAGTCCAAACACGCTGTAGAGAAAACATGGTAAATACTACTAACACCCAAAAACTGTTTGAAAAAAGCCCTCCTTTTTATATTAAAAATTTCTACAAACTTTCCAAAATCATTACAAAGGGCATAGCCTTTTCTTTCCATTGAAATCAAATGAATTCTCATTTATCGATTCTTTCAAACGGACCGGGATACCATCCAACCCAAAGATTGGTAATAAAATTGTCGGATTTGTCTTGTCCTGTATTAAGCTGCATTTTGTGTAAAGCTCCATGCACAGACTGCACACGATGTTGTTTCACACTGGAATACCGTACACAACACACGGCCTGAAGTGAGCTCCGTGCAATCGGAAGCTATTTATTCCTGCGCATCTTAACTAAACATTATTTTACAAAGGGCATCATTATTTAGTTGTATAAAAAAGGAGTTATTTTATGAATCCTAAATATGGCATACTTTCTTAGAAAAAGGAAAATAAATTTACATGGGCCTACTTCTATCTCTCTAGTTAAGAGTGACTGTACGTCCAAGCCAAGGACAGTTCCATCTTCAATAAATATGGTTGGTGTATACAACATATGCAAAAAATTAAGTAATAATATTGAATAATTATTGTTGCAACAAAATTCTTTTCTTTTTTCTGTGGGCTTTGGATATTTCTACTCTTCTCTTTGATTCTGATTTTATGCAAATTTAATTAAGGAAAATAATTTAATTATTCATGCATTGCATTTTGTGACCCCTTTTGAAGAAAATGGAACGGTCGTCCGCACAGGTCCTCGGCAAATTCGTTTAAGCTGGATTAGTCGTACACCTGCTCGCATGGGTCGTATTTATTCAGGATCTTTAGTGTATGTTTTTGGGAGAAAAGGAATCGCTATGTCCCAAATTCCAGTAAATTGACCTAACTTTGACCTGAAATCGAAGCTTGTAAAGTTGTTTAACATTTTATCAACCACTGTTGGACAGTGAATAAGTACTGTGTCATTTCGTGTTTTTTTTTTTTTTTTCTTAGCTACATTCAGTTTGGTAAATTATCTTAAACTAAAGTCATTGTTGTGTCCGTGAACGGCGGGGAATAACTTATCCAGTATCGCATCGCAAAAGGCTATACAAAATGGTCCAGTGTAAAGATCTATATTTTATAGCAGTTTTTTTTTCTGCACAGAAACTATATAGTATTCAATGAGAGAATAAATAACTATAGTTATATAGTTATATAGTCCAAAAAAAATTCAGAAGTATTTAAAAAGCAAAATAGATTAAATCATAATCAATGTTTAAATATAAATAAGTATGAGAAACTATAGTACAGTAAGACAATTATTGTAAAAGCCTAAAACAGATAGTAATAATAAGTTATATAATAAGTTATATCTTAAGTGGTCACAGCATTTCATGGTTATAAACTCAAGATGCAGATATAATGGAAGTCATCAATTAAAAGACAGTTTTCTGACTCTTGCCAATGGGTTCTAAGTACTGACTGGAGTAACCTTTCTTAAAGCTATACGCAAAATAAAATGACCAAGCCTGCAAACTATGAAATTGTGTCCCTTTAAATTCTGATCTCAATTAGCCACATCTCTCTAGAAATTTTACAACATCAATCCTTCTTTCTTTAGTCCATAGCAATTTTTCTTGTAGCTTTTGGTTCTTCAACTACTAACAACAGCAATAAAAAAAAACAATGAAACCTTTTATACAAACACAACTTTTTGAAATAATTTTGATAATGAGATTGACTTCAAAAAATAGCAATGCACTATAAAAAATGACAGATGGACTTTTTTTACTGGTTAATCCGTAAAAATAATCAGAAGGAAAAAAAAAATAGTTGACTTTCTTCCCATTCCAGCTCAAAGATTTCAAAGATGAAACCTCTAACAGGTGCCTCTTCAATTACTGGCAAAAATTTGTTTTCCCCTCAAAAAAGAGAACTTAGAAAAAAAAAAAAAAACCTCCTCAAAAAATCATCATAGAATCCATCTTCTTACGTCTCATTTGGTTAGGAGGTGATTAAGAAGCCCTCAGAAAAAAAGAGGAAGAAAAAAAAAAAACTTGCGCCTGTGCAGTATCTGACGACTATATCGCTTTAGTTTACCCTCCATTTTATTCTCTTACTTCTTCTATCCTTTTCCTTGTCTAAAAACCCCTATGGGACACCTTTGAAAGATTGCATGCTTACTTTAAACAGATTCTTTTAGTATTAGAGATATGAATAGTTAATCGCCATCATTCTCGTCAGGCGGAACGCCTCTATCGTTTCGACGTCACGAAACTGTAATTCGCTAATCTGTCTGCTTGATTGGGAGCAACACTGCGTTTTCAGTCTGTCGCAGTCGTCGGCCAGCCCCTTAATCAGAGAGATGACATCTAATGGGGCGAATACACTTCTTCTTCTCCCCCCCCCCCCATTCTTAACGAGCTTAAGAAAACTCGTAAGATCGTAGAATAATGTGTGAGTAATTCAAATTTCATGGATGCGAGAGAAAGATAAAAAGAAAAGAAAAAAAATTGCACATTTTTTGACTGATCGTGCACTTCATCAAAGTATTCAATACCGCGGAAGAAAACTAACTTATTAGCATATCAATCTGCCAGGAAATTTTTCTATCAACTTCCATTCCATTCTCTTATTTTTCTTAGTCGTACTGTTGCGTTTCTGAAATTAAGATGAAATTATACAGTATGAATGAACGTAAAATGACATATGGACTAAGGAGTATTAGTTCTGTTGTGTTTTTGTTTCGTTTTTTTTCCTTAAAATTTCATGTTAAAACTATTGCATAAAATTTTGTATATTACTTAACAACAGAGTGTGCATGAATCCTTCAGTGCATGATCAAGAAGGCACTGGTACTAATATGTTGAAACTTTTGTAAAGTTTTGTAAACTGTTCATCTAAGAAAGTAAAGATGAATCATAATAATAATAATAAAAAATAAAATAAAGTACTTGAAAGAAAATTTTGCATATATGCAAATAGTTACGGAATGATTCTGTTATCGCCATTTGTAGGTGTAGAAAGTTTAGATTGAGAATTCTATGGATTTATATTGGAGATGATACATGGGATTGAAAATGGGTGTGGGAATGGGGATGAGGGATTAATCCAGTAATATTCAGTTATTTCAGTATAAATATTTCAGTATATATTTATATTATATATATATTTATATATATTTTTCAGTATATGTACGTACAATCCCTACTGTAAGTTAACAAATAACAGATTCAATTTCCACCACATATATGTGGACATTTTCAAATTTGATTTGAATCATAAAAGGCCACCGGTAAGTGTTTCCTGGAAATATGTGGGCAAGACCAAACCGTCACATATGCTCACACTGTTTTTTACAGACTTTGGAAGAGCATTTTTTATTACAAAGTTTAAGTAAGCTTATGTCTGAGCAAACTTATGAGGGTTGGAATGCTTTAAGCAGGGAGCTGCTAATCTAATGTTAGAGTAGCAGCTCCCTGGTACCTCTTAAAACTTAATACTTCGTACTTTTTTCGGTGTGCTAACATTTTCAGTCAATAAAGTTACGTGCTGATGGAATTATAG
The DNA here is from genome assembly GCA_020650975.1 of Apostichopus californicus. Classification (NCBI taxonomy): domain Eukaryota; kingdom Metazoa; phylum Echinodermata; class Holothuroidea; order Aspidochirotida; family Stichopodidae; genus Apostichopus; species Apostichopus californicus. The sequence continues at coordinate 15,158 of JAIPMN010000135.1, read as the reverse complement.
CTTTGAATATTATCTGCAGATTTAAAAGGAAATTCTAGTTTTCTCTCAAGAAAAGGAAAAACAAGACTTAATTATGTTTTATGTTTTTGCAAACCATATCAACCTCCGCAGTGAAGGCAAAACACCCCAAATGCCGAAAAAACTTTTGAAGTTTTTATTTATCCCGAGCACTTAGTGTTACTTTCTGAAATTTTTTTCCTTGCGAAGAAATATCTGCAGGAAATAGTTTGCATTGTGAAGGGTATACCTAGCCAGTGTAATTTGATTTGAGCCATCAGACCAATTGTTATTTGCCTTGCAAGTTCTGTATTGTATTAAATTTTATATCTCAGACTTTGCTACAGCTCTGAGCTAAACATATTCCTCTGTAACTTTTCATTTTGACCTTAAATAAACTGTATCAGCTGCTGTAGACTTAACTGAAACTGGAAAACCTCATAATTCCTTAATTTCTCCCCTAGTTATGAATATTTAAAAGGTAGGTGACATTTCCCAGTGCTTTTCCGGCCGATTCTATTGACCCGAAAAATTTTCCATTGTCGTTGAGAAGATCCTGGGGAAATGTTTATACTGTTAATTTTGTCATGGATTTTTGTTCAATATGTGAAGAACAACTAAAAACTTAACAAATTTGTCTCACAAGATTAGGTGTATTATGTGCATCACCCACCCTCCCCCCCCCCCACCCAGATGTTAATGTCAAATGATCTCAAATCATCAAAGTTTCCTGAAGTTCAAGGATATATACCTTGCAAAATTGCTCCATTGAATAATAAAAATATGAAAACACTTGGAAATTCCTCAGGGATTCATAAAATGGTCAGTGATAAGTTTGAATGATGGCACGCTATGTTGTGACCAATTACTATTTACCTTTCTACCAGTGTTTGTTGGGGGTGGGAGGGTTTGGGGGGGGGGGGTTGGTGGGGGGATGAATAGCTTATAAATTAGCTAGTGAGTGATACTCATAAAATTGGGGACAAACAGCCATTGGCAAATCCTTTCAGAAATTGATACGTGGGTCAAATGACAGCCAAAATAAACCAGTCATCTTCCGTTTTTATTTGTTTGGCAGACCTTATGATGTCAGAGGATAATATGTAAATGACAAAGCATCTTAGTAATTGTAGATAAGCATTATTTCCATGTGTGCAAGCAGATTTTTAATAATTTCACCAAGTCTTTCTCAGAGTAGGATTGAATTTGATGAAAAGTATGACAACGTTCTTCTTCTTTTTTTTGGATCTCACAAAATGAAAGTTTGTGAGCCAGTTAACGGTCCCATCCTGTTCCAACATTTCCTCATCCTGGCATTTGTCGTACTAGCATATAATGTAAAACCCACACGTTTTCAAACTTCTACTCCATTATGTGAAATGTTACTTTATTTGTAGAGCCAACCAGTGGCATTGCATTTTATGATCAAACGGCATCGAGAAATTCGTAGAAATCAACTCAAAAAGCTGCTTGAAAATGTTCAGGGTACCCTGCAGAGGTTGCACAACAGTTTGGTCAAGTTTTGCCAGGAAAACTACGAATAAACTTTGCACAAGATGTTCAAAGGCGGAAGATGGCGAGCAGGTCGCAAAACAGTGAAAATAGTGTGAAATGTAATTTGTGACTTAATTAGATTGAATATGATATGTACCAATCATAAAGGGGTAAACTTGTCAACAAAGAGGTTTACTAAAAGGGAATACTTATAGTCTATTAGAAAAGTTGAAACCCTTGTTTTACTAATTTTCTAAACAAATTTGCAAAGTTAATAAAAACAAAAATCTTTCCAATTGGTATATTGCGCTTGCCAGTTCTCAAATATAGAATTCAACAACTTTCATGGACAGAGAGAGTTAATCGTTTAATATCACAGAAAAATGCAGATATTTTAATATGTTTGTATTGAGTTGGCAATATTGAATTTAAAATTTGAAAAAAATAAAGGTTCCATTTGGTTTAGAGATGGAAAGAGATCTTGGTTAATATGGTTTGTTTTTACCATAAGTACATCTCATAATAGATAAAACGAAGAAAAACGAAGAAAAAACAAGAAAAAAAAAAGAAGAAAAGAAAGTAAAACATGGAGGAAAAGAAAATAATCAGTCAAGTAATCAATCGATAATTCATGTTTTTTATGACAACGTTCATACTTGGTTCGTTTACCGAGAAATACTGTATACTGTAACCAGCTGATTGTGCAATTCGAGCCTTAACAAAAAATTGATTTTTTTAAAAAAAAAAAAAAAAAAAAAAAAAATTTTTTTAAAAAAAAAAAAAAAAAAAAAAAACATTTGAAGGCCTTATTTTGCAGTCTATTCTGGCTTCTCAAGATATTCACGTTAAGCTTATTTTCAATTTAATACTAGACTATTGGCTTTCAGTCAAAATCATGACATGTATGTTCCTCATTTCAGCCTTCATGTTAATCCATCATATATGTGGTAGAAAGATTATGTTCTTTGAACATCGAATGAAATGACTGAAGCATTCATTGATGCTATCAAAAGTGCCATTTGGCCTTGACTAAACTCATAATCAGTTTTAAATATACTATAATATTTATATAGGCGATCAAGGACTTCTTTTCTTAGTAGAGGCTTTCCTCATGCTATATAGATTGTAACAATTAAATTCACCTTTGCGAACTCTTTGTTGACTTTTCTCGACTCTCCTGTTGCACTTTCCCATCTAACTTTGCTCCCAAATCATCTTGGAGAATCATTTTTCCAGACTCTGTTTGAGTTCAGCATGTAAAGTACAGTTTTCTTTGACTAACTCCAGGTCCACAGAATGAGAGATGCCCCTCCCTCTCTCTACCCCCTCCCCCTCTCCCTCTCCTCCCCCCTTTTTGGCCTATAAAAATGTAACCTGTAACCTCCAGATTACATTCTCCATATCATCTCTCTTCGGTATATTTGATTCTTTTGAATGTATAGGCTCGATCAATCTTACATGGGTGAATAACATGACCTTTAATAATTTATGTTTTTTATAGACTATTAATCCCCCTATCCAAGAAAAGTGTCTTTGTTCATTAATAGCTTATCGAAGGTTGCGCCATCATCTCTGTATTAAATTATTTGTACATATAAGCAACAGAAAAATCTCATTGGCATCGACGTTTTTTTTTAATTTTGGGCTTTGTTTTTTTCTCTCTCTCGAAATAATGAATCAAAGAGGATGAAGAAGATTAATGTTGTCATCAACAACAGCTCATTGAGTTTGATTATTTATTAAATATTCATGAGGAAGGATCTATGAAGTGATCATTAATAATCAATTAGATAAACTTAATTAATAGTAGTAAAGAGAACGATACCTTCTTTCTCTGAAATTAAAAAAGAGAAGCGCTATATCTTGCAAGGAAGATTTGTTAAAGATGACGATAGGCACAAGATTAATTTTCAGATGTTAGATCATTACAAAACATTGTTAATCAGTACAGGATGTATTTCTATATTAAACATGTTCATTTTTGAAAACTGACTTTAAACCGGTGAGGTTTGTCTGTTATCATAACTGGACTGTTGTATATTAACTATATATAGAGGTCACTTCCTCAGCTGGGACACGAATACTCAATGGGGATAACATACAGTAAGACACTTCTGGCATCAAATGATGTAACAACTTTTGTCAACGACAAATGGTGTTGACTGTGTCATCGAAAGGTGTTCTGTTGTTGTTGTGAGGTTACAAGAACATATTTTGGTTGAGTGGTTACAATTTGGATCTGCATGTGATTATCGATCATAATACCCTGCATGTGATTATCGATCATAATACCCTGCATGTTATTGTCCATCATAATACCCTGCATGTGATTATCGATGAATAACCTGCATGTCATGATCATCATAATACCCTGCATGTGATGATCAATCATAATACTATAAACATACATGTGATAACATACATGTGATTGTCGATCATCACATCATCACATGATGTGATGATCGATGTGATTATTGATGTGATGTGATTATCGATGTGATTATCGATCATAATATCCTGCATGTGATTGTCCATCATAAAACCCTGCATGTGATTGTCCATCACAATTTCCTGCATGTGATAATCGATCATAATACCCTGCATGTGATTATCATCATAATCCTGCATGTGATAATCTATTGTAATACCCTGCATGTGATTATCATCATAATACCCTGCATGTGATTATCATCACAATCCTGCATTTGATAATCGATCGTAATACCCTGCATGTGATTATCATAATAATGCCCTGCATGTGATTATCATCATAACACCCTGCATGTGATTATCGATCGTAATACCCTGCATGTGCTGATGGATCATAATACCCTATATGTGATTGTCCATCATAATATATACCCTGCATGTGATGATCATCATAATACCACGCATGTGATGATCGATCATAATACCCTGCATGTGATTATCGTCATGATGCCCTGCATGTGATTATCATCGTAATACCCTGCATGTCATGATGATCATAATACCCTGCATGTGATTATCATCATAATACCCTATACATCCCTTACCTTTACTTCTTTAAAACTGAATTTGTCTAGCTTGCAAAATTTCTATTTTTAACAATTTTTCTCTCATAATTTGGATAAAACATCTGAAAGTTAAACTACAGAAATTCCTGTACTGTTGTTTATTTTTATCTTTTTCATACAACATAAGCAGCATACACGTAGTACATATCATTATTTTAACAGAATTGATATGTTAGTGTAAGAGGTGTCATAGCACGTCTTTGTTATTCTACCCTAAAATATAAATAATACAATCCTCCAGAGTCATATTTATGGCTAAAAATTGTGTTGTTTTGAAATCTATATATATTTATATATATACTAAAAAATATGATTGAATCCTCTGGTCGAAAACGTGACATCGTTTCCTTAATTTTATGAACGAACTCCGCAAAAAATTTGACAGTGAATAGTTCTTCAAAATTCCATTTAATCAACTTCCATTTCATTGTTCACCCCCAAGAAGAACTAAATTATGCATAAAGGGAATCAATTTAATCTTTCTAATTACGCTACGGCTTGTGATTCAGATGAGTGTCTTGGTGTGATGTGTTCTGTACCTTAGAATTAGAAGGGGCCTGGAACATGCTTTCAATATTACAATGTCAAAAAAAAAATGGGTCAGTATAGTTTTCGAGTGATTTTTACTCAATTGATTTTTTTTTTTGTGTAGAAATCATTGTGAAAGTTGATAGTAGTATGAACTCCCCACCCCCCCCCCCATAAAAAACTTTCTTAATGATCAATAAAAATAATTTATGCTTAAAAGAAAGGTATTTGAAAAAGGTTGTGAAATGAGTTGCAGCAATTGAATGACCAGTTTTTTAGATTTCCTTAGTGGAAAGAATTGCAGATGTATGTATTAACAGGATGAGTTTATATAGAAAATCTTGTCAAAATTGCCAAAAATGTCCAAAACAAAAGAATCAAAAAAGAATTAAAATCAAAATGTATCACATTTCATGGATTATGATAGGAAATTATTAATTTATATAACCTGTATTTTATGGAAGTCATGTAAATAAGGATCTGTAAAGTGCCAAAATTAATATTTTGTATAATGTCATCCCTTATAATACTTTCAGTTGTCTGTTTCCCTTTTGGACAAACTTTGAATTAAGTCAGAGATACTTTCATATCTTCAAGTCTTGTTACAGAGACATTTAAATGACAGCCTCTCTCAATCAGAAGTAATTATTAGCTCAAACTTGTGTTTCAACCTAAGTGTAAAGACTTTACTTATAGTATAAATTTCCCTCAGAATGCCTCATTTGACATAAAAGAACCTCCCCCGCCCCCCACACCTCCCAAAATCCCTGACATGGGAGTTGGCTTCGATGACGCCACAGTCGTCCCCACTCTATTTTAAATTGTGAAACTGCCTCTGGCATAATATAGTCTCTGTTTTTGAGGGTAGCATCCTCATATATTCAAGTGTCCTAGCTGTTCAGATTTGGTTGATTTTCACTTTTTCCACAAGATTCTTTTCAGGATGCTGCCCACACCTTTTGTTTTGTATGTGTGTGTGTGTGTGTGTGTGTGTTGGGTATTATGTTGTGTTTTTTTTCTCCCTTTTTTTCAAAAGCTTTTCTTACCTACCATGTGCTACAAAAAAGTTGAATGTTCGTTAGGTGTTCTGAAACATTAATGTGCCAAGTTCAGGAACATTTGACGACAAGGTAAATAAACTTTAAATGATGTCATCTTGAATCATATGTTTATAGATCAGTGGGTGTTTTTTTCTATGTAGTCCTTTTTGGTTTCCCGAAAGAGAAAATTATGGAGTCACTCTTACGGACCTTGCAATATTGTCAGGGGGTCCACGGATTGGAAAGTTGGCAGTGATTATAACGCGGATCACAAAGTCGGTAATTACTGTATATACGGTTAGATTCATCACACACGGCAGCATAGAGAAGCATTGTACTCAAAGCCGAAGCCAAAGTGAATTAATCAGTCACACATCCGGAGTCTATGCATGCTAAGTTCTTCAATACTGCCCTCATTACATTTCGGGAAACATTTCATACTGTAGTTTTGATTGCTACTTGCCTTCGGTTGGAAAAGAAATCCTTTCCAATCAAGTCATGAAACACTAGCAGTGTAATAAGAGGATGGGATCATATAGTCATTTTTTCTTAGTTCAAGAGCAAATGGAATCCATGTGATGCATGGTGATGTCATGTGTGTGTATATATTCTGACTGATTACTTGAAGGAAGAAATTGTAGGCACAGCTGGGCAATGGCAATTGGTACCTAGGGGTTATGTTTTTAATACATGAAATCACCCAAAATCATTTAAGCATCCAAACTTATCCCAAATGTCCAAAATCATGATTTGGGATCATGTTAGGTGATTTCATGATTAACAGATTACTCTATATGAGGGTTAACTGCTATCATGCCTTGTAAATGTTTAAGAGAATACAATATTTGGACTTATGTGGGTCACAAGTTAGTTTGCATGTTGTGGTGCAAAAACGTTGATGACGTAATGTTGTAAATTATGCACTATAGTTCAAGAAATGATAATATCCTATTTCTTATAGAAACCAGTTGTTTTATTTTATGTTTGTTCTTTTCACTTTGAAGCTAGGAAGAATAGTGCAGATGTTTCAGAAAATATTAGCCAACAGGTGCAACAACCCCCCTAAAATTTACATTTAAAGTACATATGGTAAAGTAAACTAAGTAAAGGACCCACACTCAAAAGAAGCTATTGAAAGTAGTTAATTTCTAGAAAAATGTTATAAAATAATGTAATGGTAGGTATACAGTCATGTGAACAGGAAGCATATGGTATCTATTTATACTTTTGCTGTGATGTAAATTTGAAGGTTATGACAGGAGGAAAGGGCAAAAAAACCATTCCTTTGGAAAAGAAAGTGTTGTCTGACCTTTTTCCCTTGCAAAAAAAAATAAAAAATATTGACAATGTTTTACATGACTTACAAAAGAACGGGCATGTTATGATAAGGTATTATCGTCCAACTATGGCAAAGACATAACCTTACAATCTTCGACACACTGGATATATGGCAAAGATATAGACCATACATCACTCTAAGGAAATTCATTTAATTTCACATCCTCCCCCTCCAACTCCCTTTCCCTTCTCCTCCCCTACCCTCTCACCTCCCCCTTCCCAATCCCATCCCATCCCCTGATCTACTCATTATCCTTTCCCCTGCTCCCCCTCCCCTTAGTCCTGTCTTTGCCATTAGACTTTATAATGACCATGTAATGGCAAACTCCCCTGGCCCACTTAACCTTCATCAAAGGTCTAAATGGTGATAAATTTAAAAATGAGACTTGAAGGGGGATTAGTCTCAACAATTTTTTTTCTTTCTTTCTTTCTGTCTTTTTTTTCACCAGTTGCTCTTCTTAGCTTAGAGAGTCCTTTAATCTCTAACAAACGTACCCCTAATCAGCTTGAGAATCTGTTTCATCGTACGGAGTTTAACTTTCATCATTGTCGTATTAAATCAATATAGCTTTCTAGATTTTATTGTAGTCCAAACAACACCTGTTACAGTCCAGGGGTTTAGCCAATCAATCGGCTTAGACCTGTACACAGACACATCAATAATTCTACCAATCTACTCTTCTTTTCCGATTGATTTTATACCAACAGATAAAGATAATCTGTGCTAAACAGCAACGGACTCTTCTGTAAAGTTTTTCCTCATCATTAACATCATCTGTTTCTCGTTTCTTTTCTCCCATAAACAGTGCTTTATATTCCTTTTCCTTCTGTATCAGAATGTCACATCATGAATGCGTTGGATAAATTAGAGGAGCACAAAATTTGTAGATTTATTATATTCAGGATAAAGTTTAAAGCAATTCGTGAAACGAGTGAAAACGTACGTAAATAGTTTTGACACTTCAATAAAAGTCCAGAACTTTTCTTGAAGGAGACTCCAACCCAAACCGTTATCTTCGGTCAGTGTGATGGGGATATTTGGTGATCAGTAACTTGCCCAACAGATATAAGAAAATTCTTATTCCTTTTTGTCGATATCACAGTTTTATTACAATATCTGAAATATCCCATCATTGAGCCCCATAATACTTGAATTTTGTTTTTAATTTTTAAATTTATTTATTTATTACAATATTTATCTTTTGTAATCGACATGCATTTTGCAAATACCGAAAGTATCAAGGTTCATAACATGATCTAAAATACTGGCATTTGGTTTCAGTGTCAAATCTATTTACATTCACCTTGTAAATATGACATGGGGGGGGGGGGGGGAAACACAGGGAAAGTATGAAAGGTTTGCCTTCTAGTCGCACTGTGACATGGACATAATCCCAACCCCACAACAAATGATATCTCTAATACATACTGTAGTAAGATTTCCTTACATATTTTGGGAGGTGTTGATTATCACAAAGGTGTATCTTATCAGAAACATGTATGGTTGGGTTTGTTTCCCCCTTTGAGACTTTACTCTTCTAAAACAAAAAGGCAAATGGAACCAGACTCTTGGTTCCAAAAAGAACACGTGGATGATAATAAAAGTACAAACTTGCCACAAACTTGTTACAAGAACATATGATCCTATACCGGCAGTGTTATGAGAGCCAACGTTCCTATACCCGCAGTGTTACAAAACAAAAATACCTAGACCAACGTACCTATACCTGCAGTGTTAAGAGAACAATCGTACCTGTACCTGCAGTGTTATGAGAGCTAACATACCTATACCTGCAGTGTTAAGAGAACAAACGTACCTAGACCTGCAGTGTTAAGAGAACAAACGTACCTATACCTGCAGTGTTACAAGAACAAACGTACCTATACCTGCAGTGTTAAGAGAACAAACGTACCTATACCTGCAGTGTTAAGAGGAGAAACGTACCTAGACCTGCAGTGTTAAGAGAACAAATGTACCTATACCTGCAGTGTTAAGAGAACAAAAGTACCTATGCCTGCAGTGTTACAAGAACAAACATTCATAGACCAACGTACCTATGCATGCAGTGTTACGAGAAAAAAGTTATCGCTATGTGGCGTGAAACAAGATTCACTAAATCTCTCCTAATTCATGATATATTCATGAAATGAATTAATTTGAAAGTCTCTGACTCCCCCAGATTGTGGCAAATTAATTACAAATGCAGTTCTTATATGCCAGCCACCCAAATTTAACCAAGCAATCATTTGATTGTTAACAATCTCTCTTCAGCTTGACTCTTGGTAACAGTATATATCTAAAAAGAAACATTACAATTCTCATTTTCCAGTAATTTCCTTCCAAAAAGTATGTTTTATTGGGGGTTTGTTTTTTAATCCTTTCTTTCCTTCTGTTTGCATCATGATTTTGTCAAGTAATGTCTTTCGCAAGAATGTATCGGTCGCTTAAATGTCTTAATACGGAATTTGGAGAGGAATGACATTAATTAGCTCGATGTATTCATGAATTCTGGGTCATTGATTCGTCAATTACAATACTTCTTTGCTTGAGTGATTGGCTGGCAGACCTCGTCACGGAATAAAAACCCGAAAAAAACGTAATAAAAAACTGTTCCAGAGATGACTTTTCTCCTCTAGATCAACTTATTTTATTAGATGCCAACTCTTAACCGGGTAGGTACCATTCTAACCTATTGGGAATACAGCACAGTGAGTGAATATCTGAGCCATGAGAACCAGGGGCCTAATGTGACTGTAACCCACTTTTTTTGTCATGAAATTGGGTCACCTAATAACTAGCAGTCACCTTAAACTCATCAATCATTTCCCTGATCTGTTTCTTGTCTCCATGTCACTATAAAACCAAAATCCCTATTTTATCCGTCTTAAGTCTGATACAGACATGTAGCAGAAAAAATTTATAATCATTGGTATTTGCTTTAACATCTCAATGACATAATACCTCAGACTTTTTGTGTAGTTTGAAAGTTGCTTTCAACTTGTCCCTTTACTGACAATCAAAAAATTTAAATTTGCAAAAGTTAACCCAGATTTTTGTTGATTTCCAAAACTTTTCAAAGTTTGTTTTTGGGGGGGGGGGATGTTTCATGTGCAGTTCCTTTTTTTTCCTGGCTGTTGTCCATTTGCCTGCATTTCCACCATTTTCTTACCCCCACTTACCTAAACATTAGGAGAAGACAGATATGCATTTTATATCAAATTTTGTGATGTATCATCATTGAGATCAATCATTAATTCCTTCTATGAACTCAGTTTACAATTGATGCAAGGACTTGACTTACCAATTTGAAATAGCAGATTAGCAAGTTTTGCTCTGGATTTTTGAAAGTCATTGCTCTTTTGAGCCAAAAAGGAGGGCATTATTTTTACCATGATGTTTATAATAATGACTTGTGTAAAATATTCAATTATGATGCTTAAACTGGGCAATAGTGATATTAACTGTTCATTGCTGATATTAACTATTTAATAGTGATATTAAATAATGATTGGTGATATTACGAATTGATTGGTGATATTAACTATTTAATAGTGATATTAAGTATTGATTAGTGATATTAAGTATTGATTGGTGATATTAACTATTCATTGGTGACGTTAAATATTCAATGGTGATGTCAACTACTACATAGTGATGTTAACTATTCACCAGTGATGTTGACTGTTCACTAATGATGTTAACTATTCAATATTGATATGAACTATTCACCAGTGATGTTAACTATTCACCAGTGATGTTAACTATTCACCAGTGGTGTTAACTGTTCACTAATGATATTAACTATTCATTGTTGATATTAACTATTCAATGGTGATGTCAACTACTAAATAGTAATATTAGCTATTAGATAGTGATGTTAACTATTCACCAGTGATTTTAACTATTCACCAGTCATGTTAACTATTCACCAGTCATGTTAACTATTCACCAGTCATGTTAACTATTCTTGGTGATATTAACTATTCATTGGTGATATTAACTATTGATTGGTGATATTAACTACTCATTGGTGATGTTAAATATTCAATGGTGATGACAACTACTACATAGTAATATTATAGCTATTAAAAAGTGATGTTAACTATTCACCAGTCATGTTAACTATTCACCAGTGATGTTAACTGTTCACTAATGATATTAACTATTCAATATTGATATTAACTATTGATTGGTGATATTAACTACTCATTGGTGATGTTGACTATTCAATTGTGATGTCAACTACTAAATAGTAATATTAGCTATTAAAAAGTGATGTTAACTATTCACCAGTCATGTTAACTATTCACCAGTGATGTTAACTGTTCACTTATTATGTTAACTATATATTCAATAGTGATATTAACTATTCATTGGTGATATTAACTGTTCAATGGTGATGTTATATATTCAATGGTGAAGTTAACTAGTCAATGGTGAAGTTAACTAGTCAATGGTGATGTCAACTACTACATTGTAATATTAGCTATTAAATAGTGATGTTAACTATTCACCAGTCATGTTAACTGTTCACCAGTGATGTTAACTGTTCACAGATGATGTTAACTATTCAATGGTAGTTTATCCTATGACAGATAAGGTATTATGTCTGAAAGATTTGTTCAAACACAATTTCAATCAATAGGATAGTGTAACTTCCAGTTAAGCTTAAGAAACTTTAGAGGGAAAATGTGGTTCAAAAGGACTAAGAGAAAAAAAAAAGCCTCTTGTGGTTTTCTAGAGATGCAACTTGCTTAAGATTTCTTTTCTAAGGAGCAGCTGGGATAATTGTACCCTTTTAACTCCTTGTTGGTATACTAATAAGAAAGAGATACCCCCTATTCTTTCCAGCATGTCAATTGAAGTTTTACAAACCCACAAAATATTTTCAGGATTTGGCTTTAGAAGTTGGACAACAATCTATTGAAATCCACCTGCAAATCAGATAAGAGTTGAATAAAGTAAAGAAGATTGCTTCTCTAATTCTTTAATACCTCCTGTTCATGACTATGAAGATGAAGATAATGGCAGATGAGATGCTACAAGGAGGGTGCAGATCATTTTAGAAGATAAATTCCTCACAAAGGTTTTGTGGCATTATCCAATAATCTGTTCTCTCATGCCCTTAGGTAATTATTTATCCAACATGGGTTACAAAAGGGGTTACAAGAGGGTTAAATAGAGGAGTACAATAAAGGAAAGTTAACCTGTTAATGACAGGGTCCCTGTTGGAGTGATTCAATTAGGTTGGAAACTTCGCCCATCAAGAGCTTTGATCTCCGATGATGGTCAAGTTGAATGAGTTAGTTGAGTGGCATTGAGTAGCACAACTTGAACTATAAATGGAAGGTAAAAAGCCTTAACAACCAACAGCACTTTGGGGGAGAAAGATAGATGGGGAATTAAATCTGTCAATTGTGTACTAGGGTAGAGGGAGAATTAATCAACTTCATTGATGAGTTTCGGTAATTGAGAATTTGATTTTGAGGTGTTCTGATGTAATGTAGGTGTTCTGTAGGTGTTCTGATGTAATGTAGGTGTAATGTAGGTGTAATGTGGGTGTTCTGATAAAATCGACCTACAGAAATGATTCGAATACAAAGATTGTAGCTATCTTTATTGTTTCATGTTTGGAATTCTAATTTTTTTTTTTTCAAACCCTTTATCATTTTATTCTATATTCAAAAGTCTCCAAAAAATTCTCCAAAGAATAAGTTCACATTTGGATTCAGTTTTTAGAGATAATGTTCACATAATTAAATCAGTTTTGATGAAGAAGATCTTTAAAGTTAGGTACTTATATCAGTCTACATTTCTGAGTCACAAATCAGGTTACTGATGTCAGATTTAGGGGGTGGCTTATTTTCACCGGTTTTGCTTAATTCTTTAGAGGCAGCCTCTGATGCGCGAGTCATCCCATTGACCTACAATATGGTACACCGCAGTATATTTACGTTCTTCGACTCTTCCAGTCATATTTGCGATGAAATCACTGTCCCTGCTTTTTGTTCCTGGTTGACCAGTGAGGGGCCCCTTCTAATTATCGTAAAGTCTGGTTTGTCATTGATTGGTTTGACATTATGATCTGATGTTAATAGAAAAAGTGTGATTTTTTGCCATTCATCTAGACACATGGTTATGCCATTTTTTTTTATCTTTTTCTCTCTTTGCCTGTTTTTTTTTTTTTTATCTTTCCCTTTTTCACTTTTTATTTCGTTCCCAAAAATCTCAAGTGTGTCCGACAGCAAATTTGGCATTAAATCATGTTTCCAATAATATTGGCTTTAATTCCTGGCATTATTTCTCATAGCGTCCTGTCAATAAACCCCTCGGGAGTTTGTAACAGTTGGCGCTAGGGGTACGTTTATTACATGTCACGCTCAATGATTCATGAATGGTTCACAAGATGGGTGATGCTCACGCTACTCTAGGTCGGTCACGGAGGCCGGCTCTGGGTATCGCCGTTCTTGGAGCACTGTAGCAAGTTCTCGTGGAAGGAACAATTGACTGCGGAGAAAAGGGGAGAAAAAGTCAAACTTACAGGCAGAAATCTGCAAATGCCATAGGATTAGACAAATTTGTTTTCTTTTTATTTCCTTGTATTTTTACACAGCTGGTTAAGTCAACAAGTGTGGGAGCTCTGGTGCAGTAGTCTCCAACTATGGGGGTCCTCAAAGGGGGTAGATTCATTTTTTTTATTTATTTTAAGCAGCCATCATAAAAGCAATGGACAAGTTTTCTCCTCCAACAGCATGAAAAAGCAACTTGTATAGTAGCCAGTTTGATACACGGACAAATGTAAACACAGAGTTGCATTGGTAGGACCAGGGTTATAATTCCCTGGTAAGACACTGGATGCTGGATGTATCCCTAGATGCATCCCCTATAGCTCCTGTCTGGTTTGCGAAAAAATGGTCGAAAGTTGGCTTGTTGTATCAGATGCAAAAGGGAACAGGTGGGGGAGGGAAGGCAAAGGGGGAGAGGAGATGGTCAGAAGGTCACAAAGTGTTAACATGTTGTTTATTTTGCTAGGTTTGGTTTATGGATACGGAGGTGCAATATAGTTGAGAGGACACAGGTAAATTCGTTTGCCTATAAATATCTAAGGCAGTAAATTCTAGAGTGAAAATGTTGAAGTGATATCACAGTTATGATGTCCCAAGTAAAGTTAAGAGATGGGTTACAAATATACACATGTATATAATAAATTACAAGCCCAAGTCACATTATAAATTCAACATTAACACATTCAAGATTAAATCTACTTTATATGACACTGGATGGATTTGAAGAGCTCTAACATCTTGGTTTTCTTGTGAAGGACTCTGTGACATGATGGGAAGAAAATTAACTCATTGTGAGGAGGACAATACCACACTTGACAGAAGAGCTAATCCAGAGCTAATCTAGAGATATCAGCTTCCATCCTCATCTCTTAAGAAATAGCTTCTTGTTAAAACTGCTCTCACCCCATCATTCTCTCTACCCGCTTATATAATTGAAATTGTAGTGAGTTGGAACATCTAGAACAGCCTCCACCGGGATTCAAACCTGGGCCTCCCGCTTTATATGCAGATACCCTAAATACTAGGCTATGGACGCTGATTGTAAGTCCGGAATTTCGAAACCAGTAAGGAAGGTCGTAATTCCACTGTAGGCGTTTGCCACCTGTATCAAACAATACTAGTTCTGTTTTACATATAT
>JAIPMN010000134.1:0-11443 GCA_020650975.1 Apostichopus californicus | reverse complement strand
GGGGGGGGGGGTTGCAATTCGTTGCGGAAACCTATGTTTGTTGAAGTACGTTGTCGAGGTACATAACCGCTAAAACGGTGTCATTTGGTCAAGTACTCCATCCGTCACCGTGAAGAACTGAGCTCCATATCAAATCGCATTGTTAGAATCTATTTTTAAATTTTCTTTGAGGGACAGAGGAACAAACAGGAATTGTTTGTTGGTTTTTTGCTGATTTCTTCGCACCTATAATCGCGGTTGTGTTTCCTACGGTGGTTTATTGGGGACATGATAAAGTAAAACAAAACTCTGAGAAATGTCGACGAAATTTCGACCTTATAAAATGAAGATTTATTGTCGAAATTTCAAGATTAAAATGCCGAAATGAAAAGTCGACATTTTTTTAAAACTTTTTTTGCTATTCGATGAGAACAATTTGAGAAAACCACAAAGCATTTGATAAACACACACACAAAGACACACTTTAACGATAGTCATGAGGTATCCTAACAGCATCCATATATAAAGGACAGAGTTTGATATTTTGTGCTTTTAGTTTACGCTTCAAATCACTTCTACTGATAATAATTATGAGCAATATGAAGATCCGGTCATACTTAGTAAAACAATGTCGGACTTAGCGCACTTTGAAGCGTGACTATACATGAGAGTACCGTATCATCCTAGGCCTATGTGTTACCTATGTGCTACCATATCTTTTGAAAAGTTTTCCCAAATGGCTGATCTAGTTTGTAGCCCCAGTTTTGCAAACAAGGATCGTCACGGAAGTGAATATCATACTCAGGGGATGCCTATTATTTTTTTGGTTTTTTTGTGTGTGTATATAGTCTTTATTTTTTTCCTTAATATCTATTATTAAACATGAAAACAGATTACCCATTGCGCCATATTTCCTCGCAGTTCCAATTGACCCAGGGCCCCCTGTTGACCTCGATCCTTGGTTTATATCCCAATGTATTCCCTTCTCTCATTTACGTCTGAAACGAAGAGTAATTTGAATCTCATTACTAAACGTATACATATATACAAATACGTATCACGCTTCGTAAAACCAGATATTACACGTTCCGGTTATTTTATTTTGGGTGAATTTAAGAGAGCATGAAATACCAATGATACTTACTCATTAAATAATGAGTAGAAGTTTTTTTTTATCTATTAAAACTTATTTGCCACAAACAAACATAGACCGCGACATTTGGCTACAGGCAATCATGAAACGCAACTACATCACCCTATACTTGTAATAGCCATTGCCTACTTTCAAAAGACAGAATATAGACCCCAAAACCATCAGTAATACTGCTCAGTATGAATAAAAAAAGGTCGTAAGAATAAAAAAAGAAAAGGTCGCCAATTCAGTCATGACAATAAACGAAAGACTATATAGAAACTAATTGGACACAATAAATTTGGAAGACTTGATGTGACAATATAGCCCTTGGGTATATGATAGCATTACATCATGCAGATCTTACGAGTGTACTAGTGTTATCACTGAATATCAATGTCACTAAAACTACTCTCTCTCTCTCTCTCTATATATATATATACATAAGTGCGCTTAAAGCAGGGGTGGGCAACCTTTTTGAATGAACTCGGGCAAGATATAAGGAGTGAAAAATTGACTGGGCCGCACCTAACCAACGACCTGCTGTTGATTTCAAATCTTTGATTCCGAGGACTTTCAAGCAATAGGTGTGTGTGTACTTAAGCTGTATTCACAAAACAGAATGTCAATACAGTACAGTTGATAAATAATGGTGATAATAGGCCTACCTGACAGCATCATTAGTGCCGATAAATTCTAAGCAGCTAGCTCGTTTTTTTGTGATGATGTAAACTAGATTGATTTTTTCTCTTTTTCTTGAGACATATCACGGGCAGCAAAAAAATCACTGGCGGGCCGCATGTGGCCCGCGGGCCGTAGGTTGCCCACCCCTGACTTAAAGGGTCAATGTATGTACCGCTCTTTGAGATGTATATAGTTTACACAACTACATACATGATTTCGAGCTAGCTTTGTCTATTCATCATCAGTCAAACAGCATCTCCTCTTTAAGGTATCCTAAATATACTATATATCAATCTAATGTCTTGCGAAATCGAAGACTCTGAGTGAATATCGCTTCCCCGGATATAGGAAAACACTTAAAATGGTGCGACTCTTCTCTACGTTTCGTAATTTCTTAGGTTATGAAATAGTACTCTATGGGGACCGTGGGTACAACGTCAGCTTATATAATAATAAGCCGGACACTTCTCACATTAGGGTTATACCTGTACCACAATATAGCAAACTAAGAAAAATTTATATCCTTTTTGCCATTTTTGGGGGTTGACGTCATTTACTGGAATAATGACCAGTCAACCTGCCCAACAACCGTTTATGGGTTTTTTTGTACTATCGCAAAAGCATCTTAATATGTATCATGATCAACTAATAAAAAGAGCAAGAATAAACAATTATGCTTTATATATGATGAAAGAATCAGTTTGGCTGGAAGGTACGGGACTAAAAAACTTACCTGCAACTGTACAAGTTATAAGCACTACCAACCGAATTCTATAGTGCTTGTACACGTAATTACATCCTATGTTCTTTGTTATTGTTTTTGTTTATTTTATTTTTTTGAGGGATTTTGTTATGATGGTTCGAAGAGCGATTTCCATCAACTTTCAATCTTACATAGTGAAGACAGTCACTATACAGTAGACCTATAGTATAGAATGGTTAATTCGTTTGTATATATAGGTAAACCTTTTAACCGATTAACTCTTGGGACGGTGAACAGGTTATACTGAAAATCCGAAGCACATGGATATGAAAGTAATTTTTTTTTAAGAATGCAGTTCTCAAACGATAACAGCTTTAGATGTCTTAACCACAAGATTGAGCATCTGACAAAAATATAAAAAAAAGAGTGTAAAGTTATTTATGGAATAAAAATTCTAATGCATGTTGGTGAGGCATTAGGTGGGCAGTTTAAATAACCTTTACTGTTAATATTCAAACTCACTAAGATTGTAAATCTATAGGAAGCGAAGACACCCTTGGATGCTATACTTTGTTACCATATGAAATTTATGATCAGCAAATATGATAAAAGTGAATAATTTAGTAACAAAATGTAACTATGCAGCGACCTTTATTTCACTGCACGCCTACTCTAACTTGCGAGAGTGATCAATTAAAACAAGAAAAACGGCAACTGTTAACATGCTGTTTTCTGTTGTTATTGTTGTTGTAACGTTCTTTTGATTATTGGATATGAAATGTTGGCTTAATTATGTATTTATGTAATTTTGTTCGGTAACAATGTTATCTCATTCTCCCTGCTTAATAATGTACTGACGTTATCTCTCGTCAATCTTGAACGCCCAAAATATACATGAACTCCATCGCCAGCTCTGTTATCCACTCAAGGGAAAAGATGTCAGTTTAAGTCAGAACAGGAAATATCTGAAAACTAATACTGAGTTGGATATTTCCAAGCGAGGATAATCACCTGCACCATTGTACTTTATTAATCTACCTGCTCTATACTAACCTTTAAAGGGAGTGAAGACTCGCGCACAAAGAAACGTCTCATGCCGGTAATCTGACCTAATTTCGAATGAGGTGTTACAGAAGTGTTAGACACCACCATCGATCCCAGAAAATACACACACAGCTTGCTATACGGTCGGTAATTTGACACTAGTGTACAGTCAATACATACAGCTACGGTCAATACCCACAACACACTGTACATAGCAGCGATGGACATCTCAGGTCTAGATAAAATATAACAAGGTACCACGTTTCATTAACTGTCTACATTTTGTAGCGACAAGAAGAAAACTTCACTTGCAAGCAACGGAAAGTTAACTTTTTTTTTGGCAGAGGGCGGCACGCGGTTTGGGGCGAGTCTTCAATGCCTTTAAGCACGCACTTTAGAAACACTTCCGGGTCAATTCTCACTTCCTGTTTCTTCCGAATCTACCATTTTGGCAGGTCTATAACATACTAAATCATTTTGTCTTGTACGATCCCATAATCGTAGTATAAGAAATGGTAGAGTGTTGTTGCACTAGGCTGGTGTAAGTCCGGGAGATGGGGGGGGGGGGGGTACCAAGGGGTGCTTGAAGAAGGAATTAGACTAGTAATAACTCGGAGCGATGTGGATAAGTATATCACGACCACAGAAATATCGATTTATATTGAATTAATTTAAATTACTGAAAAGACGCTCATGATATGGTTTTAAAGCTGCAATTTTGTTTTGAATTTTGGTAGAAAACTAAACAATTATAGAAAATATAAAGACGCCTTGAAGGAGACCCAAACATATAATCTATTTTAGTTGATGTGGTATAGAGGTTAGTCTAACTATATCATGATAACCTCCACCAAACAGCAATTAAACATCTTGGTCCAATCTTGGTCCAATTGATGATCTCAGATATATAATGTTCTTTCACACACAAGGTTGAAGACTTGGTCAAGTTTAAATATGACATCATCTAGCCACGTGTTCTTAATTTTTGTATTATGTTTTTCTCTATTTAGGCCTATTACAAAGTTTATTTTCTGTAACGAAGATGGGTTTTTCGAATGGTGAATCTAAACTATGGAAACTTTAAACATGACTTAATGAAAGCATTAGTATCAGTGTCAACATTGTCAACATTGTACCTTAAAAATATGAAAACAATAACCAAGATTCCAAATAGCACTATGACATCATTGAGTTACAAAATATCAGCTCATAGACACACAACTTGTAAACAATAGGATATCTCCCAAACCGAACTAGATTTTGTTTCGATGAAATTTGTCAATCACATGGTTGAAATCAATTCTTCTTTGGGGGAAATTCAACAACTTTCAGCGAAGTATCTCATAAGTTGGTTGGTCATTAAAAACCGCCACACCCGTACCACCCACCCCACCTCCACCCCATCCCCCATTCTCAAGTGCCGTTTGGTCAGACCTTTCATTTTCCTCCTGCTCTTGAAATTCGATAAAATCAAATTTGCCTTGTATTCTGGTGGATGTACTTAGAGCCTTGTACACACACTATAGTACTCTTAACAAGAGAACTATACTATAAGTGTACTCATTACTCATAATGTTGTATACTCGTTATTCAAGTCTCATGTTAATTTGATAGTCTATTGCTATATAGTCACGTTCAAGCCATAAAATTCCTCGAGCGTCATATTGCTAACTATTTCTTTTTTATGTGGCTTTGTTAAGTTAAAACAGCTAAAGACCTATATGCACATCACTGTAATAATATGTATAATTAATAGGATGGCGAATCCCCTAATCCCCCCCAAGAGATTAATATACATCCATGCCCAAGTCATCATTATTTAAGTGTCACGTTTCTTTCCAATAAATTGACATAGTTTATGAATTATTGCTACATCGTGTGATCAAGAGGAGCTCCCCATAGGAAACCTGTCTAATTCCTAGAAAAAAACGGACAAGTTTGTTGATTTACAAGATAGCAAGATCATTTATTGTCAACGGAAGAGAAGGGACTTTTTCGAGTTGATCACGAAAAGGATCATTAAAAGGACTCACACAAACCCATTCTTACTATGGCTTTATGTGACAAAGACCCTTTGGGATTTCTGATAAAAATAATAAAAAAAACCGAAACAGTAAAAGGAACCATTGCTTTGTTAAGCATAGTTAATCCTATAGTTTAGAAGTCGTGTAGGAAAGCTATCATTTAGGAAATCTTTGAAGTCATAGTGTCACTAGGGTCTTAAAACTTTGGCTTTATCTTTCTTTTTCTGTTCATATATTCAAGGTATAGAATGTAAACAGTGTTGACATTGAAATTAATGCCGATATCATGCATATTAAAAGCTTCAATAGTTTTCGATTCGGCTATTATAAAACCCATTTCCATTTCAAGAAATAACACTTTGAAGAAAACTCGAGAAAAACAATATTGAAGCACATGCATGTGCATGGCTCGAAGATGAATATATTTTTAGACTTGTCCAAATCTTCGAACTTGTTTGTAAAAGGAACAGTCAATCTGTTATATCTCCCACATGGAATAAATATTTTCTTAGCATGTTTGGGAAAGTTGATTATGATAGTTATAACTATCATATAGACACATTTCGATGGATGGGTTCGTGTCCCTTGAAGTTTAAGCAGCCAATTAAGTATTAGTACTTTTCACTTGTTTTTCGATACTAAATCCAATGACAAGTTAATTCATTGTAGCGTTACTACGCAAGTTTCATTCCAAGAGATGCAGGTAAAAAGAAGTTTTGTTTACCTCTTCTTGCCTTGGTTAAATTTACTAAAACTATGCAAATGTGTATTTTACACGCAATGAAACTATTTAAGGCGACAAATTTGAATCATAAAGTTAAGTGCGTTTGGGATTTCCTGAAATTCTTGGAAAGTTTCGCAGTTTGAATAATTGGAATCTTTCTTTACAAATACTATAAGGTTTGGTAAAACAAATTGTTTTTAATTTTTGCCAAACTATAAAAACTATAGGTTATTTTAATAAGCTATGGTAAATAAGTGGAGAAGTTCATATTGCTTAACGGAATCTCGCTATCTTAGCTAAGGTGCAAGTGTAATGCAATATTTCTCACAGTCTCGAAAGCGAATTTTGTCACTCTGTTTGTACATTTATATTCCTCATAACCCGAAAGCACATTAGCACCCCATGCGCGCCCCACCCGTCCCCCACTCCGCCCAACTGGCTGCGCCCTCTCCTCTAATGTCACTACAGAGGTGATAGAATGAAAAGTCTCTGTGGAAAATGTTAATATTAATTTATAACATACCGGGGTCAAGTTATTTTTTTTTCGTAAATGATGAAATCAATTCTGAAATTGTGAAACGAATTGCACCGCTAATGAAATTCAAACGTTTCTCAGATTGAATAAACGGTGATTTTATTCTGGATTATATATATATATATATGCTTCCGAGTTCACATAGGTAGCATTTAGCTGCAGGAGATACCGAGAAGAGAGTCCTTAATCTCCTCTTATCCGCTTCACATGTTATTCCTTAAATGTTCTAAGGCAGCGACTCACGCGGCTTCAGAGGCTCAATACTTCGTCTTTTATCATTGAATCGGTTGGAATATTTGAGTGTGGCTATGTAAATTAAGCACTAATATAACCAGTTGCTTAAACGAAAGAAACTCACATTAATAATGCATACTACGTACAATATGACTATTGGGGTACATAATACAACGTCGTGGCACCGGCTTGGTAAAAACCGTGATTACATAGCATAAATTACATCAGTAACGGATGCAACCAACTGTGTGATTGCAGGAAGTTATTAACTATAGAGAGAGAAAGAGAGAGATGTGGAGAGAGAGGGAGAGGTGGAGCTGGATAGTTACATTATGTGAAGAACATTTTACTCTTGCAATGGTTATGGAACGTAAACTATGATAGGAGATCTTTAATCACGGTCAGGTAATCTCTATACACGGAGTGAATGTTAATTCGGTTAGCTTTCAAACAGGTAAGGAATGTTTAGGATAGCTCGGTAATCGACTTGGTTTGTCTCCCTCCTTAACGAAAAACCCAACTTAATATCATTTGTGGCGTTGAGGCCACATCCTGCGGCTCTTTACATTGATAAATTTACCATTAGGCCTACTAGGTGAAATTATTATTTCAACGTTTTTCTTCCCTTTTCTGTCGTCAGAAAAAAAAAAAACAGACATATCAGTCATAATGCATAATTTTTATCTTTATAGAAAACACAGGCATACCAATCAGAAGGAATAATTGTAATTCAAAATTCAGTCACAAGCTCTTATCCGTGATCACGCTCTTTACCTTCAAACTCCATCCATAAAAGAGGAAGCTCCACAATTCTAGCCTGCGCATGCGCATGCGCATGCGCATGCGCATGCTTGGTATCCAGCTCTTGCAATCTCTCACACAGAAAGGAGCACCAACCGCCAACGTCAAAGATATCAGTATGGACAACTAGCACACAGGAATTGTATGACTTCTATTCGCAAGGGAGCGCAATTTTGTGTTGAAATGGGCCATGCATGATGTTTTTTCTACCATGTAGGAAATGTGATAAAAAAATGTCTTGGCAAGTCTTTTACATCAGGACTGAGACTAAAGATTACTTCAGCCTACTGGGACAACTTATACACCTTATATACAATTAGCTGCCACTTCTTTAATTTGAAAGTTGCTGTATTCGATATGTTATGCTGAAAGAAAAGTGAGTAAAGAATAAAGACAAATAAATATTATGTGCGAGTTCGCGTCCGGCAAATTTGCAGATACACGCTTTAATTTTTCTATTCTTTTTAAACCGATCCGACGTGGGCTGCGTTAATGAAACGGGACTTATTTGTAGGTGAAGTTTGATTGGGCTTTAATCAATACAAGGTATGAACAGAGGGACTATAATCTTCCCCTTATTAAGGGTCAATACCCCGTAGAGCGGACCGACCTTTACCCGCCCGACGACCCCCGTATTCCCTCCGTTAGTGTGTATGTTAGTGTGTCTGTTAGTGTGTCTGTTCGTTCGGCATCTCATGTAATCCGTCTGTTCGTGTCTGAGAGAGAGAGAGAGAGAGAAAGGATAAACAAAACATTCCGATTGCTGTCAGTATATAATTATCACATCACACCCACAACGGTATCACTGGAATCGCAAAGCAACTATATGGTCTATACTTAGCAATATATATATAATTGTAAATTTTCAAAATTCACTTCATGATATTTGAACGGTTGTGTGAAAGTTAGATTTTGGTAACTCCAAATAGAGATAAATACTCCATTATTATATTTCCCTACCTTGGATGTATAAATCGTGAGGAAGTCGCTATTGTAACACGGTTGAAGCTAACTTACACTAGTTAATTTCGACTATGATTTTGAAAGCCACCCAATTGCTCGAAACCCGACTTGAATTTTATATAAAAAGAGAGATTTCATCGATTCGGTGATTTATAGGTTGGCGGTGCGTGTTCTGAATGGTTAGTGACGTGCAACAATGCAAAAATCAATGAAAGTCAAGGTGACCAGTTGGCCATTAAAATTAAAAATAAAACATATCAGCAATTCTTTTCAGTTTGTTTTAATTGCCAGTTTTTTGGGTAGTCAGTCTGTTTTTGTAGTGGTTTTTCACCATACATCATTCTCGTACAGTATTTTGAAAATTGAGTACAACATACAAGCTTTTCCTAGATAGGCACTCGTGTTTAGAGCTTTTTACTAGTATTTGTTCACATACCAAGGGGAATTCTACTTGTCCTCACGGTACTCATGTTGTTGTACTCATACGTCTAGTATTGAGGTTACTATGCTTTGCTATACGGCCTAAATATATGGAGATGTAGTAATGGTTACGAAAGAGAATTAAGGTGTTAATGTATATACTTGCCAACGATCAGTTGGTACTATCACGATAATCAATGATCGGCTAATATAATATTGATGCCATCACTATACTCAATGATAAGCTAATATACTATACTTTTAAGGGAAGAAACCCGTTAGTATAGGCACTAAGGTGGTAGAGCACATGAATTGTGTTATGACGTCACTGGTACGACAACCTTTCTAGTAAACGTTTCGTGCACTTTTTTTCGGAGGGGGTGGGGGGAGGGAGGGTTAAGGAGGCTTACTGGTTGTATGATGTATATATATTTGTGTGAGGGGGGGCAGGGGGTAATGCTCAATTAGGTAAGTGCTTGTATTTCACATATTCACATAAGTATACATATCAGAATATTGCAATAGAAGACTCTTACATACGATTGACATACCATTGATTCTTTATATATCCGATACCTCCTCATCCATCTCGCCCCCCCCCCTTCCTACCATATTGGAAACAAATAAACCTCTGGTAGCATGGTCCGAAATATTATTGTTGTAAATAGAATTATATATTGTGTGCATTTATAAAGTTTAGCTACAGTTAATTGACTTAAAATCCATCACTTCAATTAGCGTCAACATCCTTTGCTGTAAAACAGTTAGGTAAAGAACGTGGACGGAGTTGCCAAATGCAACCCAGCATGTGTTGAATGTCGAGGGCGCTATGAATATTTACCATTATTTAACCATTGTCAAAGTCTCGCACGACATGCAAGCAATGAAAAGTGACATGCGCCCTCTATTATAAATAATTTCCCAGATGTATAAGCACTATATCAAAGCATATGGTTGGTACCCGCTTTGTGAAATTAAAGAAGAAACATCTAATGTATATGTCAGATCTATTTTAGGAGGGACTGTTTGCTCATCCTTACCTGTTATCCTTACCTTGACACCACATAGTGTAGTTGCACTGTGTAAAATGCTGAGATATGTATCGACGTTTTAAACCATTATTTGCGATATTTTCCTTATAAACGGACTTACACCTTAACTGAAGGAAATTTGTGTAAGAAATAAGCACAGGACTCGACACAAAGAAAAAATGCTGTGTGGGGGAGGCGGGGTGGGTTGCGGGTGTGGGGGCGGGGAGTCGTTTCGTCCAAGCTGTGACTACAAAGAGTTAAACCTATTTTGGTTTCAGTTGAGTTTTCTCTGTACATATTTTCCTTGGAAACTTAGCATTGATACCAATAATTATATGTAGTTAATCACAGTATATGTGAAATTTAAACCTTTCATTTCCAGTATATGGTGGCTCTGTGATGCCATTTTGTGACCTTTTCATAGTTTCTAGGATAAGAACATAAAATTAGATTTTTCAACTTATGGGTGCTCAAGATATATATAAAAAGCAAGTAAATTTATTGTACAAAACATCGGGAGAAACAAACGGGATTGGAGCTGAGTTTGCGTCGGGTGGTGTAGGAATGTTTGCAGATTAATGTGTGACTGCATTCCTTAAGATATTTACAAGTCAAAACTGACCATCATATCCCGAGGGAGGGGGTTGGGGAGTCAAGATTTGAAATGAAATTATAATGTTTTGTCCAGCTGTACATATTTATCTATATATGGTCTCATCGGACACGTTCTATATGAGGACCCAATTTACTGCCTCACCGGATCGGTACATTAATAACGTCAGAAGTCGAGCGAGAAAACTGATTCAAACACTTTTTTTAATGTAAGATATTTAAGAGTGAAGGATTGTTACATTTACACTAACTTACGTAATAGTTTATCTTGGTAGGATACCACCATTATACATCCCTTTAGAGTTGAATACTTCATATGAAGTAGACAGTACATATAAATCTCATCGTTTCAAGGGTCTGTAAGTTCACACACAAACGGCAGCTACTCTTAAAACCAACTAAGCATAATTGGTCAGCCTTCTTGACAAGCGCTAGATAGTTTGTATTCCTGTAACCTAATATTTACATATTAACCACATGAAAAAGTAAAGGCATTGCTTATGTATGTATTATCTAGCCATGTATATCCTTTGAAAACGATACCTGTTATATATATA
>JAIPMN010000133.1:0-25898 GCA_020650975.1 Apostichopus californicus | reverse complement strand
ATATATCGACTGTATATGGTAACACTTCCTTATCAATAGCTTGCTCAAACTTTATTTTACATAATTATATACAAAAGTAGATGCGGTCGTCAATACCTTAAATACTTTATTTCTATAAGTCATTAAATTTGTCATTATTATTAACATATTTTATGTAAATTAACATATTTTATTTACATTAACATATTTTATGAACATTAACATAGCTAACCGTTATTACTAATGCCATTATATTACTAGATACCGTTATTACATAATCAATATTTTGTTAAATTGCCCATACTCCCTTTTCTGTCAGTTCCATGTGAATATTGGCTCAGCTCCTGGGTTTTCTACTAGCAAATATGTTTCTTTTAATTAATGTAAGTTCAGTAAACTCAATAATATTATTTTTAGCTGGTTGCATGATAATGAGACATTCTCTTTAATTCACATCTCTTGTCTATATATGGTGAGCGTTAAGTTGATTGTTCAAGTACAGAAATCTATGTAAACGTAAGGTTTCATTGTTAACTTGGCTAAATTCGCCTCGACTCACCTTTCCCGTGGCATATCCCCAAAGTTGTCAATATGTTTTTGTGTTCTGCTAGCGCCAAAAGACAGCTGACGTAATTATTCCAAACAAATTGCAGTTGTGGTTTTGTCTGTGCTGTAAGTTACAAGAATAAGAAGAATAAGAAGTGGATGCCCATCGAGGTTCCATAGCATATTCATTACTTTGTAAACTTTAGATGATGACTTCAATGGCCCTCTTAACACATGGTGATCATCATGCTAGTGGCTAGACTTAAGTTTCAAACACAAAAAGAAAGAAAAACTTGTTAAGCCTCACATAACATGTTTACTATGTTCAAAAATATGTTTACATACTTTTCAAGACCACATTGTGTATATAAGAATACTAAGAACATCTCAGTGGTTGACGTTATTAGAATTGAAAGCAATTTATTAACATTACTATTCGGGCCTGGACTAAGGAGGACATCAATATTGGCCGAAATGAGTTTATATCAGAGATATTGGTAATGCAATATTTTTTAGATGAATATTTCTTTGAGAAAAATTAGTTAATGTTATGTTTCGATATATGGATTATATTTAATATTAAATTTAATAAGCACAATTAGGAGGACACAAAGAACGTATGCTCATAAATGTAGGTCACTTCGTTAATCAAGCTAAATATGTGTTTTCTTTTTTATCATGAGAATACTTACTATTTACACGACACTACTAGCAGTGCAATATCTTCGGTGAAAAGTCCAAAATACCAGTTCTTTTCTAACAGAAATGCTAAGACATCTGCATTTGTTTATACAACGAAACTCCTTCCGAGAAATTACTATTATGTAATGTTTTGTATATTGAACATTGTACATTACTTTAGAAGGGGTTAATAAATATCCACTTACGTTTAACAAATGAAATGAGGCTGGGTTGCATTTTATCAGCAAAGTAGATTTTTCCAATCCATCTTGTAACAAACGACGACGAAGCTATTTCACCAGTAAACTCGATATTATTTTGTGATATTATCTTTATCTTTGCCCTTTTCCCTGCATCTTCAGTAGTCTCGCCCGTACCTTATTAAAAAGGAGAAAGCAGATGATCAAGAAAACAGTGCTGACAACTATAGCATAGTTATATGTTGCAAAAGATTGATGTAAAATGTTAACGTTTGGAAGAATTAATGACAACTATTCAATTGTTGATAGTTTGATGGACTGAATAAGTGTATGATGGAGGGATTTTTGAATTGGAGGAATTTTAGATGGAATGATTATATGGTGAAATGATTGGTGATTGACAATATCATCATTGAATTGTCGAGTGGTTGATTGTTGGAATATTTGAATGTTTGAATGATTGTGTAATGAAATTATTTTATGATTGAGGGATGTTTTGAATTGGATGATTGTAAGATGGAATGATTTACTGGTTTGAAGGTTGATGATAGATCAGCTCATCAATGGCTGACTTTATGATTGTTTGAATATAGGAATGTTTGAATACGTGAACGATTGAAGGATTGTTGCAGTGATGAATCATAAGAAGAGACGATTTAATGGTGGTATGATTGTTTGATAGAATAAGCGACTATGTAAACTTTTGAAATGGACGGCTGCCATTACCTAGATTAGTGAGTAATTTAAAAGCAGAATGTTTTCAAGTCTGAAAGATAGACTGATAAAAAATTGGCTAATAAAATGCTTAAACGATTCGATATGCTAGAAAGGACTAAATGAGTAGAACATCAAATGATTAAGGTATATTGATTATTAAGGGTAGTTCTGAGATGTTGAAAACACAATTATAATGCAGTGATACATGTCAATCGATAATTATTCAAGAACGTTCGAATGATATTGACAATGAAATGGCACTTTAGGTCATATTTTAGAAATATAATCTTATGACGTCATACTTGCATAAGTCACTTCTTCGTTTATCATGCTGTCAGGGTAACTAGAATATCTCAATGGAACAGAAGGCAAGGATCGACTGAAAACCAAAAGATAATAGAACATGCACTTTAGGAGAGCAAATAAATATAAATATTCGTAAAATAAAGTACAATGCTCAAACTTCTGTTTTATTGTTGCATTTTTTGAACGGAGCTTTGTAAGAAGTTGACATTAATATAATCCAAGTCTTACTGTTCATACATTCATTAAGCTGATATAAAATTGTAGCCTATATGAAATGATCATATGTATTATTAATAACAAATATGTTTTTACCGATATGAGGTACTTCGCTTCATGTCCTTCTTCTGTGATGCAAATCGCTTAATAAGAACTTTATAGTTGTGGAGAAAGTATAAAGCAAATTTGGTGGTGTAAATATTTCATTTTGTAAATAATTGTATGGTCAGTAAGAGTTAATTTAAGTTACACTGATTGTTAAAATCTGCGCAAATATAACGTGAGGGTTCAACAGTTCTCCAAAATATGAGGTGTATTCTTTATATTGCAAAATTCGGGCTTGGAATTGAAACAAGAATGAGCAAGAGTACTATAATTGAAAGATCGCTTACTTACTGTAAAAGATATATAAGTAGGTAAAATAGATGCAATTCATTGAAATATACGGAAATTAATTAAGTTTGGCTACGCAATTAGCGCCCTCCCCTATACGTGTTATTTAATTAGAGATTTTTACACATATGACTCGTTTCTATTCTCGTTCAATACATGTACTGACCATTACTTTTGTGGGAAGGTTTGCCCTCTCTAAGATTTAAGGCATGTCCGTCTCCTAGTTGTTCCATTCCCGTTTCTGCCAAGCCAGTTATTTTGTCACTGGTATGCACGGTTTCTGTGACAAAACGCTGTCGATTACGATGATGCTTAACCCCAACTATCAAAGTTACACTAATTATGATGAGCGCCAACAATGCAAGAGGAACCGCGAAAGTAACAGCGCTGTAGTGTGTCCTCTTGGTATCTGCAAATATGAACGGTTGTGCCAAATGAATCGTAATAATATGTTTTAACATCGAAATTGAAAATCTATTTTTGTTGACAAGGTGTCAGTTTAGGGATATATTAATTATCAGTGCTGTGTAGTTTAGGGATTGTTCTTTAATGATGAATTCACGTTATGACTGATTGTGACGTTTTATGTGTATAGTTTTAACACACATATAATATTAACACAAACAAATGGGGGAAAAAAACGTTTAAGACAAATGACAATATGACTATACGTTTGACCATCACCTTTCAATGTTAATTCGACCTTCATCAATCCATCATCTGATAAACATTTTATGATTTGGTCCTTTTGATTCATCTGACCATTCAATGTTAATTTTGCAATGTTAAGTACAAACAGTGAGTGATAAGTAACTGGCGTTGAGAGCAGTTCCTCGTCGTATGTAATCGATTTGGGAATTTTCCATTGAGGATAAACTTGCTTGGTAGTCGGTGTCAAAATGGTGCAAGTGAGATAGTTATCTTCACGAAAATCTACAATTAATGTATCTTCGTTTTCAATCAACTTCACTGTGTTGTGGTCGAGAATGGTGACGTAAATTCTAGTTGGTGGGTCTGAAATATAATCATAAAGATTTCGACGTAAGATTAAAGAAAAATACCACAATCTGTTTCAAATTGAAATTTCCACAAAGATTGGAATTAAGCTTGTATTCACCTAATGTAGTCAGATAGGCGTCTCTTCTGAACAGTGTAGTGTTGTGAGCATAATGGATGAAGCAGCTTATAGTTCTACTATTTAAGCTTGATGACATTATGAAAGATATGGTTGAGTTCACCAGAGTAAGGTACGGAGTCGCCATTGTACTGACTGCTTCCTCTTTGACCTTCATCCATGCTGGATATGTCCAACTAATTTCTACCGAAGGGCGAGACGTTGACATGCACGATAAAGAGACATAGTCACCAGCAACGAACGAGTAGTGATTATCATTGCTGTTGTTAGCTTTAACCTCAAATTCAGGACTAATCAACACTGTGTCGAAGGGTGGCTCTACAAAAAGGAAAGTAAAAACAAACTCACTCCATGTAAAGCTCACATAGGCCATCCCTGAACACCCCCCCCCCCCCAACGCATGTCCGCAAAGCGATAAATCACTGTTTCAGAATAAGATTTCTTACGAAGTGCTCAATCAATTGTGGCCTTCATTTCGTTAATTGGAAATTTCGAGAATGCATGCGTATTCGTTATACTTATAACTGATCCAATTCGTAAAGAACAATTGATTGCTGGTAGCTTTTGTTAACTCACCATAGACGTCCACCAATGTAGATTCTTCTCCAAGGAATTGACCGTCCCTGAAATATTTACAGGTATAATTTCCAACTTGGCTAAAATTGGCTGACCCAAACTCGATTGTGAGATCGTACTGCGACACATGCCTATTGATATAACAGGTTACTGACGGGTGGTGTTTAATGCATTGTCTATTATCTGTATTAAATGTAACACAGTGCAACACCACTTTGTAGTTCAAGCTGAACATTTCTGCATGATTGACGAGGATAGTGTCGACAGTCGTGGACACTGGGGAACATTTAAGACGAAGTGTATCCCCAATTAAAACCGATACAGGTTCGTTTCCCCGTACGGTCTGTAATAAACCTGTCGAGAGACATATCAGAATACCGTGAACGTCTGAAACAGATCTGAGATATTTCAAAGGTATTTGGAATACATTATTATTATGTTCTAACAAGAGGCCTACCCATTAACTCAACAACAAACTCAATCTGTTCCTCGAGTTATCTTTTCAATCACTTGCCTATGATAGCCAATATCTCTACCTCCCTCCTTAACAACTCTACTTCCGAAATAGTCTGATCTGTATCACACGCGTGTCCACTCCTGATATAAGAAGAAGTTATTCAAAACAAGCTCAGAGTTTAGGACAAGAATCACGGATGCCATTTCTCTTCTCCTTGTGACGCAGGTCATTTCCTCGACCTCTACAACTGTGAAATCGCCCATGTAAATTTATGATAGACGATGTCGTGAAAGCAATTAATAAAGACTTGCTTTCTTTCAATGACTCTACTTTAACACACTGATAAATATTAATTTTAATAAACACTAAAATAAGTTAATATCTTATCACTCTATAAGACCACTGTATCCTGGACAAGACTAACGTTTTATCTGGAAGCCTACGTTTGATATGGTAAACTCGTTCATATGTGACTTGTAAATTGTTGATAGACGATGTCGTGAAAGCAATTAATAAAGTCTTGCTTTTTTCCAATGACTCTACTTTTACACACTGATAAATATTAATATTAATAAAAACTAAAATAAGTTAATATCTTTTTCCTCTAAGACCACTGTATCCTGCCTGCATGATAAGACAAAGTTTTATCTGGAAGCCTACGTTTGGTATGGTAAACTCGTTCATATGTAACTCAACTTTTATGTGAGTATAAATATTACATTATGCACTGCAGTCATTGAGCTTCTGTATTTTGTTTTGCTGAATGCAAATTCATTACATAAGCTAATCCGGTTGATAATGTTGTATGAAATATATTTGATTGTGTGAAAACAACTTAGGTAGCCAGGAAGATGCAATAGGAAATATTATTTGGATTACGGTGTTATTTACAATCTGTGCTGCATTGTTCCACTTACCTATGTGAAAAGTAGTGAAGGTCAGAAGTAAAACAAGGAAACACTCCATCGCACTAATTATGGATATGCTATTGATCTCGACGTATCTAATGGACGGTCTTATGTGTTAACTTTCAGCATAGGTTGTTTCGCAGCACCAAATAATGATCTGCATCAGAAGAGAAAGTAGATTCGTTCAATACGTTTTGCTTCCGGTTCTCTTGAGAAGATATAGATTGGCTGCCTTGGGTTGTAGAGGTCAGGTGGGGGGGGGGGGGGGGTAATAGTATTTAGTGTTTCGTTAATTTTTCCTTAACTGCTAAACTTTCCCAATGCTAGCAATACACATTTTGCCACCTCCCCTCCGCGTAAAGGGTACTGATATATATGTTTCTTGGAGAGGGGGGGGGGGGGAGAGGTGTTCTGATCTATATTCAACTAGGTTTTGATAACAGCAAATATTATGCGATGATAACTTATTCATGACGAAACATTGTTATGAAACTGACAGAATGAGTGGCAGCTTGAAGTCGACGGTGTCATATGAGAGAAAACCACCACATTCTAACAGGGTATTCAAGGAAGGAAAATAAATTAGACATTAATAGGTTTAATGTAAACAGCTGTGACTTGCTGTTACAGACAGCAACACAAGTAGCAGTAGTACATATTTATTAATTGTCATTCCATTATTTTCCTATAGATTGTATCTACATCCATCCACAGTATGTAACTCTTGTCATGCATTCACTCTGCTAGCCTTTGTATTTTATGCTTACATATATTTTAGTTTTAGTTGTATAATATCTACATATGTAGTTAGTTCCGCAATTGCACTTCCAGAAACGACCGCCTTAACACCCACTTCTGCAAATGGAAAAAGCCTCCAGAGCATGTTGGGGATTCCGTTGAATGAGGTAAGTCCAATGGGGAGCTGAAAGTTCTCTCATTAAACTGGTTGTCTTTTCTTTCTCGTCTTTGCCACTGCAGTCACATCGCACTCAATGTCAACGATTCAATTTAGTGTCAGTCTTTCTGTCCCAAATATGGTATTTTTGAAGCGACCGGGGTGGATCGATTGAAGTGTTCCTCAGTGTTAAACAGTGTTAGGGCGTCCTCCTTGACCTTGTCAGGCAGGGCAGAAATCCAAACATTAGCGCATCCTACCACTTATAGTTACATAAAATCACTTATGTTTATCCTGTGCGATGTTTGATAATGTTATAGGCCTACACGATTTACATTTTTTAAGCCAAATCAACTCGGGACCTTGTCTTATTTTCCACTGACTGATATTTGGGCGTAAACTCAAATTCGCCATTACAGTGCATCACGCAGAAGAGGCAGTGTCCACAAACAGGTTTGGTGAGTTTTGATCCGACTCAATCGTTTCTCATTTCATGTTGCTTAAGTTCTCTAAAGATCTGTTGTTAGACCGTAGTAAATACTTCATAAGCATCACCTACCATATAGGCCTACACCAAAGATACAAAGAGACATTGAAAGCATACGTAAAATACAAAGGGTCCAGACTGACTGCATGGCAAGAGTTACACACCATGGATCGCCGTAGATACAACTTGTTACAGGAACAATCATCACATATAATGAAGGGTAGCCATGAGTAAGACTAACTTGCCTGAATTAGTAACAAGCGACAAGTAACCGTCTGAATCAAAACAACGTTGGTAATCTATCAGAATGAAATAAAAGACACATACATATCACTGTAATGTCGCCGTGATTATGATTCATAAATAACATACATTGAAAGAGTCTTTTGAAGAATGATTTGATCATGTAACTTCCAGGCAGATCGTAAATCAATAGAATCCCACCATGCATAAGGCAAATAATGCCGGTTTGTGTAGAGAGTGCTGTTATTTTTTTTTTATGTAAACTCACTTTAGAACTAATAACAACAAAGATAGACATTCATAACATGAAAGTTACAAAAGAGGACTCACCTGAACTATGTCATTAGAAACCGGCAAATAATGTTACAGTTATCGCTAGAAGACGCAAGTTTGGAGCCTCCCTATAAAGTATGATATTACATTGTAACTGTATACTTTTCAGCTACAAGTAAATTCAATTCGAAAGTAAAACATCCAAAACTTGTGCACTAACTTCCTTTTGAAGTGTAAATAGTTTAAATTCACGGTACATTACCTAAATATTGATTTCCCGAAAATAGAGCATGCAAAATGACGGTCATTAGCTGTTTCATTTCAAACAAGACTTTTGCTTTAGAAAGAGAAAGAGAGAGCGTGTGTGAGTAAATTAGTTGTTACATTTTCAGCACATATATTTAGAAAGGGAAAATATGGGTAAATTAGCTATCCATTGTCCAGCGCATATGATTTACCAACGGACACTGACTGCATATAATATGACAAATTCTCTAGTTATGCAATACCTTTATACTGTGAAGCCAAAAAATACAAGGTCTACCTAAATAATTCCTGAATGAAACTAACTATATTTTCCTGTCTGATTTACCAGAAACACAGTCTGCATGACTAGAAAATGAACCAATGCGATAGTAAGATATAATTGTGTTTAAGAGAGCAGAAAGTGTGACTGAATCTTTAGCTGGCAAATAACATTTGAAAACAACAGTCATTAAAATCACTCCATGAGTACAGTTTTAATTATTGTAGCTTCCTGTGTCTTTAAGTGCCTCTTGACTTGTATCGAAAACCACATTACTTAACATATAGTGCTGTCACATAGTCTTGATAGCATCATACCGGCATCTGTTTGAAGCTAGCAAACATTCAGAGCAGATAAGAACATCAACTATACTAGAACCCTAGCCGTATGATATTTTGATGAGTGTGGTATAACCGATTGAATTATAATCACATCGTGATTACTATCTGCATGTGAGTTTCAAACTTAAGACTCAACTGTTATCTCGAATGCAATTTTGTTTGACAACATTAGAAAACGTTCGTCGCTACTAGCCGCAGACATCAACATAACCACTGGTGTATTTACCCAGCTATCTTGGTTTCAATGCGACTGCAGTGTACGACGTTAATACTGGCTACCCCTTAAAATAATATGGCATTACTGATTCAAATTTAAAAGACAACGAATATTTTATGATATTAATTTCTAGTCTAAAAATATTCAGTATCATATATGGAAAGCTCAAGAAATCGATCAGCGAATGCACGTTATGCCATGTGTGTCATAAGACAGGGTTTGCATTAAGGAATAAAAGCAGACTAGTTGCACTAGTTCCGAGTTAATTATACGATCATGACAGTATTCTACCAGTCAATCATGCAAAGTGTTCTAACGTCTAGTATTATATGTTTCTTTGGCAGTATGCCGAAGAAGTACAGGGCAGAGTTGGAAAGTGTTCGGAAGTTAGCTGAACGCTGCATTGGTACAAGCCTTCCGTCACTTTCATACACATATGAAGAAACTAAATCATATAAAAGAAGATCATACACACCCTTTTTACAGTCTTATCATGTTCAACAGAGCCGGGATACGATTGCAGGTGCCCCATACTAAAACGTCCAGGTTCCGTAATTCTTTCTTACCTGAGGCAATATACTTGTTCAACTCGCGTGCAAAGCAATCTGGCAACAGTGTGGGATCTGTCACTTGCAGCTCTATGTGCTGCTTCTGTTACTGCTCTGGTTCTGCTTATTTAGTTTTATCCCCGTAGTTGTTTTCTAATAGCTTGTTTATTGTATGAATCTGTTTGTATTCACTACTGTTTTATGTTTACTGTCAACGGGTAATCATTTTCCGTTTTCTTTTTTTCTGAAATGGACAATAAAGTTGTCTATCTATCTAGTTCCACTAGTCTGCGTATATTTCAACTACGCAGTAATGTTTGAACCCGCTATAAAATAATTACTTCCTTTCCTGATCCGTGCGAAACGTTACCCGTGATAGTAATAATTAGAGAAGAAACAAAAAGCTTTTTATATCATGAATTAATCATTATTGTTGACACAAGAGGTCAGGATTTTAATGGTTCAATAGAAAGTTAAACACGCTATCAGAAGTTGTCGTGGTAAACATAGTGTCCACTTCCTCATGATACTGATTAGGTAGTTATCCGAACATATAAGGATATATGGTACGTAGGGACCCATCACTATATAGGTATATATTATTAGGTAGTTATAAGTACATATAGGGATGTAGGGTACATAGGGACCCATCACTATAAAGGTATATATTATTAGGTAGTTATAAGTACATATAAGGGATGTAGGGTACATAGGGACCCATCACTATAAAGGTATATATTATTAGGTAGTTATAAGTACATATAAGGGATGTAGGGTACATAGGGATCCATCACTATATAGGTATATAGTATTATGTAGTTATAAGTACATATAGGGATGTAGGGTACATAGGGATCCATCACTATATAGGTATATAGTATGAGGTAGTTATAAGTACATATAGGGATGTAGGGTACATAGGTACCCATCACTATAAAGGTATATATTATTAGGTAGTTATAAGTACATATAAGGGATGTAGGGTACATAGGGATCCATCACTATATAGGTATATAGTATTAGGTAGTTATAAGTACATATAGGGATGTAGGGTACATAGGGATCCATCACTATATAGTTATAGGATTAGGTAGTTATAAGTACAAATAGGGTACATAGAGACCCATCACTATATTTTACAGTTACTAACCGTCTCATGGACAGGAATTAGTTATAAGGAAAGTATTACAAAGGTATCGGTTAGTGTGACGTATGTTAGCGAAATGCAACATCTACGATCATGAAACATACATCTGAAAAATACATCGGAACAAAATCAAATTAAAGCAAAGTTAGTACTATCGTTTCCTCGCCAATTGATATCGTAAATCAACATTGATATTGAAGAGTAGCATTGTCCCAAATCCTATTTCATTGTCCTTTTCTTTCGTTCGATACTTGCAGTCGATTCAATATGTCAAAAAGCTTAACCTTTCCCTAGTCGATTCATCCTTCTTTGTTTCAAACACTTCCATCAATGATTTTACCCTCGGGGCTGGATGAAAGAATCTTTCGTAATACTGATCTGTGTGAAGGTTAAACTTGTGTTGGTTGGTAGCTGCAATGGATTGCTTACAGATCTTGTCAGCTGATTTTTTGCTGGAGCGCGGTTTCAAATAAATGTTGGCATCGGAACCATCGGAACCATCGGAACCATCGGTCTTTCGGTAATGATAAGCTGTATCATCAATGTCTATTTCGTAGAGAAAGTCCTGGGTGGTGATAGTATCATCCGACGGCAGATGATCGTTAATAGTGATGCTTCCATCGTTTATCTGTAGCAGCAACCGCATTAAAAATTGTTGTCGAGTTTCATGACACTGTCAATTAGGAAATCCTTAGAACATTGACAGTGAAACGCCTAACTACTTCGGTATCGAGAACACTGTGAACACTGCGTTACAATTCAATAAGGATCCATTGCAACAACACTGACAAAAAAGTAGTTATTGTGATATGCATCTATTGGGGGGGGGGGGGATTTAAATAATCAAAAGTATTACCGGTGTACTTATTTTGTGTACTTCAAAATTA
Source organism: Apostichopus californicus (assembly GCA_020650975.1). NCBI lineage: Eukaryota > Metazoa > Echinodermata > Holothuroidea > Aspidochirotida > Stichopodidae > Apostichopus > Apostichopus californicus. The sequence continues at coordinate 14,220 of JAIPMN010000133.1, read as the reverse complement.
TAAATGTCTCATTTTAATGGTAACTAAACAGTTAAAGTATGAACTTCGGATTACACTTTAAGAGTTAATACAATGATACTCTTAAAAAAAAAACTATACAAAATTCCACGATATTTGACAGATCTAAAATGTGTGTTACCTTCTTTGGCATTACCTGTTTCAAAATTCTTGAAGACACTGTCCTAAGTTTTTCTACCAGGGAAGTAATTGTAGGTCTTCGAGAACTTGTCTGTGTCCAGCAGCTCTCGACAACTTCGTATCTGTTCAAAGGTAATGGAAAGGCGTAAAAGTGTAATAGTTATGGTTAATATCAAGATACGCTTCATCGTATTACCTTATCGCTGTCAATTTTATTTGACAAAATCATTTCGTTTTTTTTAAGGTAATTCAATGCATATTTTGTGGTTATCACATACTCTCGGGTCTCAGTTGTGACTAGCTTACTACTGACGTGATCGGTTAAACATGTATTGATCGTTTAGTTAGTTCGGTTTATAGTAGATCTTATAACCTGTATTCCTCTGAATGTTTCTAAATTACCTTCTAGTCAAACATCCCTTCGCACTGCGTATTTGTCTGGCTATATTGACCAGTCAGTTGATATATGTAATACACACATTTCTGTTGCTAAAATGAAAGTTGCTATTGCGAAAGTTAAGAGATCACGGAAGCAAGTAATACGTGAATAACGTGTCAATATTATGTGGATAACATGTGAATAACTAACTTTTCAAAATGAAAATGAAAATAAAAGGGACAAGTCAATCAAGTTATTAGAGCCGTGGCATTAACTTTCTCTCTGTCGTTACTTACAGGTCATCAGGCAGGCCGACTGGTTTTTGCAGACGTTCATTCTCGCGTAAAACTTTCTCATATTCGGAAAGTGATACATTTGGATAAGCTGCAACGCCTATTAAAATCAAAACAAACCCACGCAAATGATTCTAATAGAACTAGTATTGCAAAATAGTCAGTATTTATTCACCCTTATTCACATAATCAATAGCTCCCTGAACTTATGACAGTGATATGTAAGGTTTTCGTCCACGAAGACAAACATCTATGTGGTTTGTGTTTTCTGTGTGATATCTTGTCATTAAATCACATATTCGTTGCAATGGTCATCCTTACCTGAAAGCGATTCATGGGTCCATACTTTGTACAACATCTAAATTTGTAAAGCTAAAAAATAAACTGCGATATAATTTATACTTTATTTTATAATAATTATAATCATTGAATAGAAGAATGATTCAAATAGTACATAAGACTTCAAGAACTACTACATACCGTATGAGAATATCTCCCACAGTGTAACTCCAATCGACCAAACATCACTTGCAGATGTATACTCTCCCAAGAATATCGACTCTGGGGGCAAGGACGTCCGAACATCGTTATCCTGGATACATTTAGAAACAATATTTACAGTTTTTTTAGAAGGCAGGCCAAAATAAAATATATTCGAAAGTTGCGCTCATTTATATATTTTGTAAAACCAACAACTCAAAGCAATTACAACTTGCACTATTTACGTACATGTGTCTTCAACTAAAGGACGTTACATGTATATTTAACGACAATCTAATTGCTTTAGCTAATGTTAATAGAGACATGTTGATAATAAAATGAATAAATATTCCGGTGATCAAACATATGTAGATGAAAAAAGGAAACAAAAAAGAATTCTGAATGAACAAAAAAGTTAATTGTATACCTCATTAAGATTGAATTGCTCCAGAGCATCTATGGCGTCCTCTTGTTTACAGAAATCATACAACTTGCAAGTATCATAAGCATCAACAAGAATCCTCACGACGCAAAGACCTGGATGACAGCACTACGGATTTAAATTAAAGATTTAATTTAAAGATATGATTTATGGTTTTGAAGATAAATTAAAACCAGTCACTTGTTTGTTACCATTCATTTACAGGAGATATTATTTTAGTTTCTAAAACATGGAAAATGTCTCTATTTTTAAATATGGAGGGAAAGTTAATGCGTTGCAGTCTAAATTACGAACTTACAGTTTCTGCAAACGCTTTTCAAACAACTGAACACAAGAATTAATTGGAGCAAAGCTTATTTTCAAGTTTACCAACATTTGCTAAAAGCAGTAGAACTTATTTTGTTTCATTGGACGATAAGACATTTTTCCACTGGATTTTCTTATTTCAAACATATATTAACTTAATTTATTGAGGCAGGAAGCAAGGTTTGAATTAGGTATGAATCACGTCAACAGATATTCCAAAATATGATCATTTCAAAGATATTACGTTTTAAAAGTATGTCAATCATTTAAGTCCAAATATTAACCTACTACAATAGTTTTAGACCGATGAATAGTCCAAAAGTGTACTTTATTTGTGTGTACCGTGTGCAAACAAATGTAAGCTAACTCTGACGGACAATATAAGATATAAGTGATAAGAATGTTGCGAGCAAGTGGCTTTAAATTGGACATTGGGAATGATTCCCTGACTTAGGTCGAAGATGTACACGTATCTCACCTTATTTGCATTCAAGAACTCCAGTCCAGAGACTATATCATATGCTGCTGTAAGCAGTGATGTAAATCTGGTATTTGCTGAAACTATGCACCTTACTTCTCTCTTTAGGTATGACCGAAGAGTAATGATATCCTTATAGGGATGAACCACGTAAATAAGATCTGAGACAAAATGCGTATAACTTTGAATTCTTAACGTGAACCATTATCGAGATAAGATTGAAGATTAACATAGTTGGCAAGTGAAGCCTTCCAAGACATAATTTCAAGTTGATGATACAGTAGTTATGAATGATGGTACTTAAAATCTGATTCGCAAACATGTACGACCGATGAATGTACCCAGTACGAATGTCTGTATATTTTAACTGAATCTAAATTTCTCTGATCAGGAAGATTATCTGACCACAAAAAGAAAGGAAACGAAAAGAAAAGAGATGACTCGCCGTTACTGTATAAACCAAATATGGTAAATCCATGATAATTTGACTAAATAAAGGGTTGACTCACCGTCGTCGTAGCATATTCCGAGAGATTTTAGAACATTTCTGTGTTCAGGTAGTTCTAAGATCAGACCAACAAAGTTACGCCAGATGAGTTGTTGATGTGGTTTGGCCTGAGCTAAAAACAAAAAAATTAACAACAACTCGTAATTAACAAACGCGTAAGAGTTCGATCAGCTTATAAAGAGCACGGATTATTTGTTTAAAGTAATTGCAACAATTAATTAAAAAAAAACATTACAGAACCCTGTCACCTACCACAATTCTAAACTGTCGCAACAAGTCATTGTCACACGAATATACTCCTTTAATATTACTAAGTGTTTTTAAGATCCACAAGCATTTTGTTTGCTCACTTTTCTTCACAATAAGGCATCACTTTTTGTGTATGTCAAATCAGATTTAAAAGGTCCAGTTGTTTAATAATTTGTGGCAAATTGACATTCTAAGTATCGAATATGAACCAAAGCTTGGGGTACTCCAACTGTCATCACAGTCTCGAAAATATAGAGAGCCGAAAGGCAGCCAAAAATCATAAGAAATGGACGTAGTGGTATATATTGAAAGTCTTATAACAAACAAGCACTCTTTGCGTGAAGCTCAATAAGGCATCAACGGTATTAGTAGCATTAAAATCAAGCGCAGCATCAAATATATTAGCTGCATCATTAATATTTGTTTTACAATACTAGGCTCTAGATTATGCACGTATGATAACAACAATATTCAATAGCATGAGCCAGGGATCACCTTTTTGCCAAACACCAGGAAGCCCAGCTCCGTGAACAAAACATTTAGCGCGGAATTGCTTACGTTATTGTAAATAACACCAATATATCAGGAATCCAGTGCAACCATTCAATTTCAGTTTAATGATTTTAAATAACATTAAGAATGGCTTAAAATGACTACTTATGTTCATGTATAGTATGTAGACTTTAGCTTGGTAGAAACTAGCTTGACAAGTTCACAGGTAGAAGAAATATAATTTGGACATATTGTTTTTTTAAGTTATTCTTCTCACATTTTGATGATTTTCTCCTTGTTGTTGATGTTGTTGCTGTGAACTTAAGACAACGTACTTGATATTCTGTGAAAACCGCTCTGTTTATTGTGATCAGCCATTACCTGATATGATTACATCAAGTTATCATTTTGCAGTTTTAAATATAGCCCAGTGCATTTAATTATTGGCTGCATATGGAACAAAAATTACACAATGCGCTGATTACATTTCCAAAGGATGAAGAAGGTAAGCTTTGAATATGTACTTGTTAATTCAAGCTGTGTGACTGCAGACCTCGGGCGATATTGATGTTTACCAATGTTCAGTGATGTTGTGTGTTCATTTTACGGTATATCTATCGTGCCATAAGTCCTAAAATCGACGTAGAATATTATTGTTTCTTGTACTTGGATTGAACAAAATTGTCATATGTATGAGAAATCGACATCGGTCGTTTTACCCACGCAAACTATTTTTTCTAGTGTTTTCTTTAGTTCATTAATTGATAAATCGTTCGACTGTGACAACGTGTAACCTACCACTTGCATAGGAAACAAGTATTGGCATTCTTTCGTTTTCTCCTAAGTGGAGTAACCCAATCCATCTTGAGACAAGAGATGTGCATGATGTCTCCGTTAGTAACACAAAATCATCACGTGATATGAGTGAGATATCGTCATTCTCCTCTATACCACCGACCGCTTGATAACCAACTTTTATGTAAGACAAAAATAAAGTAATAATAATAAAGTATCATATTTTAATGGAAGAATACAGAATACGAATAAATCCAATCAATTTTAAGGTTAAAGGTTCACCAAAAAACGGGGCTTAGCATATATTTTCGTAAATTATATTTCACGAGTCTAATGTAAATATAAAATATTGCATGTAAAAACCATTTCAGGCTATTGGATGTACTGAATAGTGGTTAGCACCCAATCAACAGTAATGAACTTAATGTTCTTCACTGGCATGGACATTTGAGAGTACAAACTTCGCAAGGGTTATTTAATTTAATAGATAACACGTAATAGTCGCTATATTTCATAGTATGAACTTTCATTGATGTCGTCCAAGAGTAAAAAAAAGCTGATGAAAAACAACAATTACACATGTAGCTTTACATTTGAAGCTAATCATACAGAAAATTAACCGTTATCAAGTACACACACACCCACATACTCACAAGGTATCCTGAAAGCAGTATTAAAAGGTAACTTTCACTAGCGTTATTTAATTACTAATTGCTGTGATATGATGTAGCGATTGGTAAAAAAAAACATTCTTCAGATATTGGTTATAAATACTGTTTCGAATTATGAATTCAAGGAGCAAACATAGTCATTCCATATAAGCCTTAAAGTATAGGTATACGTACTTGTGTCTTTTTGCTTTTCCTGGGTTAGGCCATCATCACGGTTTTTGTACCTTACTGGTACGGAAGGCAACGAACGCCTACAATTTTGAGGGAAAGAATACATTTAAAAGACCCATTGAAGAAATAAAAAATTTAGTTGCACAAATATCGTTCGGTAAAAAATATGAAGTTTAGGACGTGGCGTACATCATAGTGAAGTGCGTAGAGAACAATATGGCTATATATTAAACAACCCGTCCACCTTCAATATTGTATTGATTTTTACACAGTTCATATTACTTATTGGTAAGGTTAATCACTTGTAAATGCTACAAGATTTTTTCCTCACATTTTTTTGTGAATGGCTAGATTATACACAAACGACACTAGACCGAAGCATATACTATGTTGAGTTACAGAATAAGAGCAACATTTATTTGAAATCCTCTTCACTTCGAAAAAAAAAACCGAAAATGAAAATCTAGGAGAATTAGTTATTAAAAGGTCAAAAGTGTAAAAATGGTTTCATACCTAAGTGTTTCTTTTCGTTTTAGAACTACTGTGTTTTGACGTCTTCCATCTTCCTCTTTGTACCTCGTTACTAACAGACAGAACGATACAAGTAAGGTATTTGTAATATTTTGCTTCTTACTCAACTAAAAACCAAAATTGTGAACTTTTCGAAATGACGTTTGTTCATTGAAAATAATTTAACTAATGATATCAATTTGGTTAAATGAAAGCTAAACATTGCCTCAGGTGACGTCAAACTTAGTAGCCATCACAAATAGATTTGTCGCAATTTATGCTCTTGATAAGCAACAATTTCTTTAAGTCGTAAGACTTTTAAGGTGTAATGAAAGTATTGATGTGAAACGAAAAAGAAGCAATGTATGCATGTGCAATTGATTCTTTCTTACTATTTGGATTAGTGGTTATCATCAAAGACCTTCTTAACGTTTGAGCACAAATAATTGGTTTTCTAAGCCTTCCCTGCCGCTTTCTGGTTTATATCGAATGAAACTGTGGCGTGATCCCTGTTTACACAATACACTATGTACTGTGGCTTCTGACTGGCTGCCCCAGCAAAGACATGGCTTTATAGGGATCACCTCCCACCAAGGGCTGGATAGCTCACTTGGTAGAGCATTCGGTTTGTAATTCAGAGGTCGCTGGTTCGAATCCCATCAAGCCATAATTGTTTTTGATCTTTTCCATTAAACTAATGTATCTTAGAGCTTAGAACGAACCAAGATATATATCAAAGTTTCTAATGAAACATCTCGAGATGTATGGTACGACAATCGAGTGAAAAAAAAAGAAGAAAATATCAAACAATTTTATTGACGGCGAGTTTTGGTCGCTCTACTTTTGTTTGGTATATGCAATAAAAACAAAACGGTATACACATGGACTTACTTGTGATACTTTCTCTTTGCTTGCAACAGTCTTTGCAAACGAATGCCATAACACAGATAACTATGATTAGTGTCACCACCACCGCAATAAGAACATTAGTGATAACATTGTCCATTACTGACCCTGTGAGGCGAAATAAATAATCAATATCATAATAGAAATGTCCGAGCATAGTTTTTGTTCCTTTTAACCAGATTGGTGTTTTTGTTCAACCTTTGATCGTTGTGTTCCTTTGTTTTTGTTGCCCGGCTTTTAGAAAACCTGTCATGCAGGTCACTGAAATTGGGAATCATAAATGTATGTGGCCTTCGAACCTTGGTATTCATTTTAAATTATCTTTCAAACCGGTTTATCAGTTTTGCGCCAGTTTGATGAAATATTACATAACTGAGTGAGTTCTCTTTAAAATGTTCGACTAACATATGCATGTGCTCCATAGTTGTTTCTAATTTTTTTAACAGCTTGAAACAACCTTCCTGGATGAAATGTACTAGCCTAAAGCACAACCCTGAATCAATTGAGAAAAGTCATTCTGTTGCTTCTATCGTGTCAGTTAGTTTTACTTCATATATCTTTTATTACCTTTCGTAATTCAATTTGTTTTCAATAGCCACATACTACCATCAGAAAGTGAAAGGAGACATTAACAGAGTTTTTAATAAAAGCGACCGAATAGGTTTAACGAAATATGCGAACAACTGATTATTAACACAAAATAATGAGAGTAGATTTGTTTTTGGACTGAACTTAACATTTAGCAAATATTCCACTGCATTCGAGGCTCAACATTCTTTAAGACCTCGTATGCTGACAAGTCTTAAATTACGACATACCAAAAAGATGTTAACAATTGGTGGAAACATCGCCTTTCGTGCAACTTTATCACAAGTTCTAAAATGTATGATAACACAGTATGCACTTTGCCAAAACCTGGTTGGGCACTTACATCTTGAGTGAAAATACATTATATATGTAAAATTGAGTAATTACTTCATTAAATCAACTTCATGTCACAGGGCTGAAGATAATGATAACATACAATGATTAGTGCTCACACAACATTAATTATTAATTGCATTTTTGAGGCTTCTTCCAGTTGTTACTTATGTTGTAATTTCCATCTCGCGTTTCAATGCATATTTTAAGGACATTGTGGGAATACCATACTGGCACTACTAAAAAAAGTGTTTTTAATCGTAACACGGGCGTACCTTACGAGTAAAAATAATCATTATAAAGTTGTTCCAACTATCTGTAAGGGTTAATCTCTTGCACTGAATAGCGGGAATTGAGGAAGACATATGTTAATGTCGAGATGATAATGTGCAAAAGGCCGCGGCATTTAGATTTCTGAAATGTAACATGATGGCGATGCCTAGCTACTGCAATTCTACTAAAATAATTATAAATGCAATTGTTACGAAACCGACTTTACAATCTCATATGTTCCCTTCCGAGCAACTCTCGTTATTTTACATTTACACAGTAAACACTATTTGAAACATGGATAAAAAAAAATACAAAAACATACAATAAAAGTATACAATGCATGAAGGTGCAGATATCACCCCAAATTTGGTTAACGTTACCTTTGATCACTGACAGTCTGATGTCGCCACTCCCTGAAACATATCGTCCCTGTATACACAAGCATACACTTACCAATTTAGTGAAGCACACGGTTCTCTATAAATTGCAATCGAGGTTATTTCTTGGATTTATTCGAGTAAATCAATTCAAATATCAATTACTATGCTCAGAAAGAAAAGGTGTTTCTACTGTCCTACCTCAAAGAAAACAATCGAAAACTCTTACTAACGGTTTCAGAGATCCGTCCTACATGAAGAAATTGAAATGTATATGCTGGAAATTGGTATGACGTTATTGCAGAAATGCATTTGCAAAATGTTGCCCCGCTTAATACATCACTTTTCCTTTCCTTCATGAACACCTCCCAATGAGAGATATTATCATGAGCTAACAATTACAAAACCTATCAAAATAACAAGAACTAAAAACTCTGATTAGCAGCATTTCGGTTTCATCCCTGTGTGTCCTTTGTTATCTGCATACAATACAACTGAGAAGTCATATAGAGAAGACATAATATGTCTACTCAGCTCAATTAATATAGAGACGGTATAATATGAGACTATTCATAATGAACTAACATTAACGTGTTATGCCAATGGACAATCATGTACGCTCTGTTGTGTGCGCTCTGTTTCCTTTGTGTTTGCTACTAGTGTCAAACGTCACAGTTCAATCCGTGTAAAGGTGACATTGTCACTAATCACTCAAATCATGTAGACATTTTTGCAGAACTGTTTTTAAATATTCTCTTTCTCAAAATGCACAACAACAAGAAAACAGGAAAAAGAAAATACACGCAAAATGTTGTAATGCCATCGAAAGCAATTTAATGAAGTCTCGGTAAACATTTCCTCAATATTTTCTTTGGGTGAAAATTAAGTTTTTAGGGCTATAATAAACAACAAGATGAGATAACTGTATATATATATATAAAAGGAAAACCCAAATACTAGACACTTAAAGAAGTACAAACCGATACAAAGAAGGCCACTGAAAATTTCAGAAATGATTGTAGCCGTACAGAAAAGATAACGGGAGGCCACAATACGTGTAATAATGGATACTACAAATGTAGACGAATGCTCACGTGCCAAGTAAACTATTAACTGAACTGAACCAGATCCCAAAGCAACAAGCGCTAATGTATTGAAAGATTGTCACTTAGGAGTATTAAACATAATTTTATTTGTAAACTAAACTTAGACAGATGTTGAAAACAGAATGAGTAATGAATGTTTAATATATTGTAACAGAACTTGCGTAGTATTTTAACTTGTTATTGTTATTCGTTTAAAGCTTGATGTAATGTTGCAGATCTTTTCCGGGAAATCCTTTATCCAGCTTCTAAGTTGTTATATAGGACGTAATCAATCGTGCACCTGGCCTTTGCTCAAAAAGTTGAGAGCTTTCCGGTCTCCGGAAGACTGGTGACCGCAACTCAGAGGCGGTGTTCTTTGAAGTATGTAAATTCTCGCGCGCGTAAACTTAGGCCAATTTTCAGGCTAGTATAAAAGGAGCTGGTGGTAACGTGCAGGGTGGCACTCTTTTACAAAATCTCATACAAGACGTATTATACAAGTTTACGTTGTCCTATCTCTTCTATCAACCAAGTTGGTTATGTTCCTAATACCACGGCACCGTGTCAAACTGTTCGTAGGTATATCCATCTGTTTTTACCTCCATGGTATATCGTAAGTGCTCAGAATATCATTAATACATTTGTGAGTTGAATTGTTAGCAACTATTGCATTGAGAGAGATTACGCCCATTTATTTAGGAGTGACGTTATTGACCGATTGTTAACATTCACGTTATAATTATTAATTATTTGCCATATGAGCTGAATGTACGTTCGTAAAGATCAGTGCCCTGCGGTGAATGGATATAGTGCAGTCAGTCCGTAATAAGCAGCGTTAGGGATTTAGACCTAGTTCAGTTATCAGAAAGGAAGCTATAGGTTAAATGATCCACATTACGGTCATTTAGTCCATCGGTTGTTTTTTAGTGTATTTACATTGCTTAACGGCGTTGTTGACGACCGTAAAATTAACGCTCTAGCCTTGAATCTAATTTTATATTTCTACGCTGCGTGTAGCACCCGCGTTGGACGCTGCGTTGGGCGCTTCGTTTAGCGCAGCGTTGTGCACTGCGTATTGTCCCTCGTTGGGCGCTGCGTTTAGCGCCGCATTTTACAATGCATTGGGTATTGCTTTAACAATCAATGTTCTGCGTAATGCAAGGATAACTATTAGGGCCGTATAATAGTAAGCACAATATTTTATGACCATTGCTTGCTAAAGGAGATTTGAATAAACGGTGCCACTGTGCCGCGGACACTTGGATATCTTCTCCATTACCATCTTTTTGTCGAGACTCTCTTTCGCCAATCCCAGGTTTAAAGATTGTCCCGACAGACAGAATAAGTCTAGCTGTGCCAGGATAGCTGAGTTAGTTAGTCTTTCCATAATTATCTATCTTTAGATTACTTATAGTTACTAAGGCTATGTTACGATAAATGGGTATTTAATTGTTATATCGTAGTGCAGGCAAATTAATAAAAATTGATATAAACAGTTTAAGTATGAGTGTTGGTATCTAATTTGTAAGTTGTGTACATTCCGGTTAACATCGATTCGTTTCAGTCGCCAGAGGTATCTTTATACAAGACTCTTTCGTAATGCTCTTGGGAGGGAGATTCATCTTGATGTGTCGTAACAGTTACTACCGAATGGATAACAGAAACATTAGGGGGGCATGCTGCTTCTCGACATGGAGTAGTGGGAAACTGCACTGGCACAAGATCAAGTGGATTGATATTTCCGTTTCGTATCTGAAAGCAAGGAATGGGATTGTAGAGGATACACAGAAATTGTAGCATCACAAAGGAACTTGTCTGTGATAGAAATTGTGCAAAATGAAGCATATATCTTACAGCTTGGATTATGGCTTAGTTTTACTAGACGAGGATAAATAACAACTTTTTATACAAAACTGTAATCATATAATTCTTATTTCATATTCACACGGAATCATTACTAGGGTTCCACAAATTCAGAGAGCTATCTCATTGTCTATTTTTTCGTGACATAAACGACATATCTAACACATTTAATTCTTTTGCTGACGAATGATGAAGAAAATTTTCAATGGAACTTGATAATCAATTAATAATCGTAAATTACCTCTTTCAAGATAGATGAGGAACCACTTCTCAGTGTCTTTACCACGGAAAATATAGTAGGACGTTTGACAACCCTTGTTGACCAGCAACTCTTTATGAGTCCCAATCTGGTGAAAAGAACAAAACAAAAATACTAATTGGGAAATAACATTTTAGCATAAATTAGAATCAAATTGAACATAACTTCCGTACGGAAAATAGCACGCTATATGAAAAGTTTCTCAAGCTACAAACAGAAGAACAACAATTTAACTAATTAAAGCAAAACTCGGCGATCAGTAATTCATGAAAACTCAAGATATTAATATATAACGAGTACACATAGTATTTTGAATCTTTTATATCAAGCCCTCAGCTATCGCGTTTCTTCAGAGATCGCTACGTTGATCAAAGCAAAATACCACCATCTGTTTTCCGATCTATCACGTTTTATCTTTATGTAAAAGTAAGTTGGCCTGACGTTTCGATCCTAGTATGAGCTTCTTCAGAGGCTGAATGATAAGTAACAGTAACAGATGGGACAAATACACGCACAGAATACAGACAGGTTAATGAGCAGGGTGAAGACAAAATAGATAGATATCAGAGGATTAGTATAGACAAGGAACAAGTTTTATCTTTCTAACATATTTGCGGACAACATTTACTTAATCGTAAAAGCATCTTGGACAGGAGTACATACTACTGAACTACCGCAAGAAGCCGCATTTTGTCAATTCTTGTTTATTCTTATCTGTGACGAACCAGTAAATTAGATACAAAATTGTACTTACAGTTCTTCAGGTATAAGGCTCGTGTTGTCGTGTGCGACATTCCCAAACGACTGTGTCTCAAAAATGTCCTTTAATTCGTTGGTTGATGGCGATGCACCTTTTTCAAAATCAACGAAAAACTTCTTTTGAATTTGTAAGGAATTATAATTCATTGCTAAGGGAAAATGATATAGAATTGAACGTGATAAGATAAGTTGACAGTTACCAATAGTGTGAAAAAGAACTTAATTAAAATGATCAATTTCCTTGAAAAAATATGTTTGGAATGTTGATGATTGATGATGATATAACCAATTGATGATTCGGCTACATTTAGCTTCGATTGTATTGTATATACGAATATTATGGTTTATTCTGGTATTCCATCTTAGATGTAAGGGCTTTATATCCATACCATAAGAAAATATCGACCACAGCACAACTCCAATCGCCCAAATATCACTTGCTGAGTTATACTCTCCAAGTAGCAATGCCTCTGGAGGTAAAGTTATACGTAAATGCTGGTCCTGTGAACAAAGTACAATTATCAAATTTGACATCTATAAGATGAATTTAACAATGCCAAAAAAAAACAACAACATCTACCACATCTGTTATCAAATATTCCGCACGAGAAGGCGCAACGGGGAGGGGGGGGGGGGTGACAAGGATAGCTGGAACAGAGTTTCATTCAGTATCTCAAGTAGCATATCGTACATTTAAAACATTATTTGTAGAACTAACTTTATTTGTGTAACATCAGAACATCATGTTACATACTTTTCGTACTTCGTTGCTTTGCACAGTTTGTGGGAAGTTTTTTGAAGTACACTTTTTAATATCGTCTAAATATGTAATACAACTTACATCATTACATTCTCACAAACGTATACTACTAAGATACCAGTTAGTCAAACTAATGTCTTTTATTGCTATACAGTTATACGGCTATACAGGGATTTATTTGGATTTTCTGGAATATTTTTACTGTGTTGTTAAATGTTAGTGAATGTAGTTAATAAGAACGCATTTACTCTGTTTTTTAAGCATATGTTATTTAGATCCAGCTATACAAAGTCTGTACATGGTGTTCTGAGGCATCGCGAACAGAACGTGACTGGATAATAGTTTGCTTAGTACATGAAACAAAATGTTGTTTGTAGTTTCTATCGTTACCTTTTCAATGTGAAACTGTTCTATCACACTGGACGCGTCTTCATGTTTACAGAAATCATACAGTTTGCACGTGTTCTGGTCATCAACCAAAATAGTTTGAGTACATAAACCTGGATGACAGCACTGCAGTAAACGATGAGAAATGTAAATATTATAATCTTCGATAATATTAAGAAAACGATACCTTTCAGAAACAAAACACCATTTTTGACATTCATGACAAAACCTTTCTTGATATTTGCTTGAAACAACTAGTTACATTAAACCACTTAATTTCTACGTTTCAAAACAAAATAACTAACCCACTTTTACTATTGTCAAGGAATATATTAAGACGCGACAGCTCTTTGTGTATGAATAATATCATGATTTGGGATTCAGGAGAATACTAATCCACATTTCTTAGAAATCATAACTTTTTAGACGTCTTACCTTATGCGACGTTAAAAATTCCATACCAGACACAACATCATAGGCTGCTGTGAGCAAGGACGTAAACATTTCCTTTGCATGATGTCTAGGTCTCCGAATACGGTCAGTCTGCAGGTACTCCAATAGTGTAACAGTATCTTCGTAATGGTGAGTTACGTAGATATTTTCTGGAAAATAACAAATTAAATATGATGCAATATGATACGCAACATGTCTCGTAATACCGATAAAATAAATGGATTAGTATGCCCAGTAGAAACATTAATCATATCGAACATATATA
>JAIPMN010000132.1:13779-51838 GCA_020650975.1 Apostichopus californicus | reverse complement strand
GATCGCATAGATTCCTTTCGCCTTACATAGGCAAGGAAACATGATAATATTTCTGTCGAACATGCTGAACGGCGTATTTCCAACATTCGAATATCGTCTTCTTAAAAGCACTTTCCGGGAGCTAAAGTTGATTGCTGAACTGAACTGCTGAAAAGTTTCTGAATCTAACTGTGAAAACCAAATCCCAATAGCATTTTATATTGCGAAGATATGAATTTTTAAATTTAGTGATATTTTGTAAATTGCATCTGGCAACAGCAGAATGAATGATGTCATCAGGGCAATTCAGCTGAAAATGTCTTTGCTTTTCTTTATATTTTGTCAATCATTTAAAATCACAAGCAAATAGAATACTTCTACAAAAAAGGTACATTTTGATGACATTTTAAGCACAGAGAACTTTGACAGAGCTATGCAACCATTCCAAATGTATCAGGTTTCAAGGATAAATCAAGAAGATGGCCATACTAGCCTAAGTAAAACTTCCAATGAGCATTTGCCCAGATGTCATTACAGACCCGCTACTGTGACCCAACTATAGCAGTGTGGAATATTTTTCTCTTCAGTTTAAGTTTCACATTGTTTGTCACCAGTTTACCCCTTTAAGTATTATCTTCCTATATAAGTATTGTTTGGTACAAGCATTACTAATTTTGAATCGCATATTTGTTACTATTATTTGGGGACTATTATATATACATCAGTTATGCATGTGTGCTGCATGTGTGTAACACACTATGAATTTGGAAATGACGTGTTCGCTTAATTGCGACACTGAGATTTCAACATACAGAGCAATATCAGAGAAATTGGTAAATTGGGGAATCCCCAAACCAAACCATGCGTATTATGTGAATAAGATTTTTGATATGTACCTGTGTTTAGCCAAAACACTAGTACTGTATCTTTCAGCAGGAAACGATATATTATCTTAGACACTAACTGACTGTTAATTGGATTATGAAGCCCTCTTCTAACTTCATGCACTAAGTAAGAGAAGATAAAAGGCTGACACTGAAGGTTAAATGATAAAGGTGAGTGAACTCGTTCTTTAAGTTCTTCTCTCTTTTCTAATAAATAAATTCTCATCGCGATTTTACACTCTTACACGAACTTTTGAATGTCAACTGGCCGACAAACTAGTTGCAGCAGGGAGTTGTTAACAACTCCCTGGTTGCAGCTGGTGCCTATATCGCGTGATATGCGTACAATAGAACGGTATTCTAAGTAACGGCCAAAAGCAATCAACGTATAGATAAAGCATGATAATTTTGGATATAGAATATTAGTATATTACAGGAATTTCCCCCACGAACCAAAAACTGGCAGTGTTGGGATAATGGTTGATTTCACACTGATTCATATATCTCTGATGTAAAACTTTTTGACTTCATATGATTATCTAAATATCCGGTTGTTTTTAAATCAACTTGAGCATGTTTTGTTGTTATTTATTCTAATTGCTAGGAGAGTGGAATATAATCAATTTTGCATTGTTTTTAAAGTTTATCGTGGAATGGTTAAATGAAATACATTGGCAATAAAAGGAAGTCTTTAACTAACATTATAAGAGGGATAAAAATGTCAAGCTTAACTGTAACAAGTGAAAATTATGGGAATGAACGACATGGTTATGTTTACAAAGGTGTCTCTCACAATATTATATATAAATTTGTTTTCCTTGAAAAGTTCGCGATCATCATTACAATTAGTTCGTCAATTTACTGAATAGTAAAAGCAATTTTGGCTAAAATTTGTAATTGACAAAATGTGAGATGAGGTAAGGCCGGTCATGATCGAGACTGCTCCAGTCGTCGGCCTTCATTTACACCAACGCAGCCTAATTGAATTCATAATACTTGACAAAAGAAAAAAACAATAGAAAATAGCAATGTTTTTTCCTAAAGTATGCCTGGGCTATGCAATAGGAATTGCCAAACCGAATCAATTGATCTACATGATTATCAAATGTGTAGTCACATTTTAATCTCAGGAATTAAGATAGGTATCTTTATTTGTCATACATAATTACAGCCCTGTCACTCACTTCGTATATTTATAGTTGTGACTTCTTGCATCTCTGTTGTGAATGAACTTCAAATAATAACAGGTACCTATCTCACCGCACTGATTTTAGGTCGTACCCTGGGCCGTGAGCCTATTCAAATTAATTTTACCAAGGTACCTCCACCTTGTGAATCGACCTCGGTTGCTTTCATGCGTTTATAAAAAAATATAATATCACTGCATTTTTTAACACTGTGTATGTCGCTGTTTCGTTACAAGATAAGTGCACTACAACCTCTAAACATTTAATTATTTTCAACGTCATATTATAAAGCTATGTAATAGTTCTCCCTCACAACACAGTACACAGTCGAATAGGAAACGCCTAGAGTTTCCAACGAGGTCAATACAAACACTCGAAATGAATCGCTCCAGCCCATCTCTCGGCTTCAAGTTCAAAGGGCTATTTCTCAATGCATGCAGTAACAGATCTCCAGGGAAATTAGCATACAACGGCAATTTAATGAATATTTAAACTATTGTCATTTGGGTTTCAGTTAGAATATGGTCTGATATACATGTTCCATTGTCCAAACGGGTGTATATACTATAATGCGTTTCTTAAAAGGTGGTAAATATTTTATAATATGTAAAAATATTGCTATGGTACTTGTAAATAATTATTTAATAAATATTTCAATACTAAGCTGTAATCAAAAACCGTTTTTGAAAATTATATGGAATATCTTTCATTACAGAATAGAAAATCACCCTTAGTAACATAGTGAATCATTCCGAAACGTCACAAACAGCTGTAGGAGAGCCGTCACCTCACGTACGTCAGGGTATTTCGAAATCAGCTGTAGTCTTTCTTTGCCTTTACTGTTATAGATGAACATCCCACAAAGAAAATGACCATCGAAAATACACTGATTTTCCTCGTTTTGGAGGTCTTAATGACAATTGTTGAGGTGAGTGTTGTTTACAAAATTTGTTTTGGTAAAGCTCTAGTAAAACCTTAAATTTCGAGATTAACTGTTTCAAAGAAAAACTATATATTAATCAGCAGGCTACTCGTTGACCGTCCTTTCAATGTTGCAACGTATTACTATAGTACTTGCACGTTATCGTTTACACGTTGATATACTACAAAGTGCAAGCCTAAGTTAGGAGGACGAACTAAATAACATTGCTTGTGCTATTGAGAAACACCAATCCCAGCAAACCACATAAAAGTGGCTTGTACTGTATTGTAGACTTATATATATGCTTTCTATGGTGTTAAACCAGAACTAGTCTAGCCGTAACTTTGACCCCCAGGAGCGGTAGGCATATGCCTAACTTATGCTCTAACTTCTAAGTATTTCTTAGTGATTTAAAATGTCCAGTTAGGCAATCAAGAAAATTTACATGTCCTATTGCACTGCCCAATATCTTTAAAGGCAGATGGGGTGATTGTTTTTTTTGGGGGGGAGGGGGGTAGCTAGGAAGGAAAAGCTTGATGACATAGTCCAGCTTAGGACATTTTAGATTACAATTCAATAAAGCGAGATAACAAGCCCATAAGTCGCAGTAAAAACATTACATCTTGATTAAGATAACCTGGCACGGTTTAATTTAGTGCTAACATTTGTGTAGCAGTTTTGAAGCCCATTATTGCATTAAATACTATGGATGCTGATATGACTGTTAAAAAACTGCTGAACATGTTTGCACTTGTATAGCATGTTGTCCATACATGCATCAAGACTGGTGGGTTGGATGTACAAGATCTGATTACTGGCTACACAATTTCTTGCTTATCTTACAATATTAGATATTGGAATGATGTTTAGCATTTACCAAAATATATGTGCATATCTCACACCTCCATTTCTTGCTCTAATTGCACTAAAAGAAGCTGTTAAATATCTATGAACACTTCAATATGAAATATGATAAAGCAAATTAGGTAACAGTTAAAGATATTCATGTGTGTATAAAAGCAGTGGATGTTTACCTCACCCTGTATTGATCAGAGTGAAAAAGTGATATGATAGGAAGTTTTTAGTTAACTCAAAATCTTAATTCTTCTCAAATATAAGAGCTTATTTACTAACATATATTATGTATGGAATATTCTGGTCTTATAATGTTATTTGTGTAAACTCCTGTACAATATTTCTGCCCAACTTCACCGCAACCACTCTAGTGATTATTCCCCAATATCTTGTGTCTTATTTATAGAAAGCCAGTTGTTTTACTGCTTTGGCATCTACATTGAACTGTCCTAGTTGATTATAAGCTTGGTGACTCAAGTGTAAATTAACTTTGATAGCATTGTGTATAATTATTTATAAATATGGTTTTTGTAAACATTGTTCAGAGTTGACCTTGCTGGAGTGTCTCTTTCCATTTTTTAGGGTTAAATTCTTTATTCAGGAAATGCTTGCAAAGTATTAAGTTTCACTTGTCTGTTCTTGTTGCAGTAAAGTCCTTTTTTTCTTGTGCTATGTAAAGTACTACATCATTGTACCATGTTGAACTTATGTAATGTATGATTCATACATTTTTAATTTAACAAGGGTATATAAATTCAAAGGTTTGATTATCTGATTAAATTTATACATAATTAATCTGCTAGGCTATTTCCTTGCTCAAAAAACCTTAGAATCAAAGATAGTTCCATTATTATGAGGTAGTGGTTCAGGAGATCCCCCCCCCCCTTCCATGCAATCTTAAGTTTATATTCATTATAGGAAGATATTTGTGGTGAATAAATTTCCCAATATCCAAGGTAAAATTTGTTTTGTGTGGGAGATAGTCAATGGAAACAGTTGTCTGCCATTTTATTTGTAAATATGAGATGTCATAGTGCCAATTATTGAACCTTTATCTAAACCTTAAATGAGTTTTTTCAATCTGATACTTCCAAGGTGAAGGTTAAAAGAGTTGACACTGAAACCATGTGCAAGGTCATGTTAAGAATTTCAATGAACATTTTAGATTTTAGATAGCTTGCATTTAACCCATCTCAATTACAGAAAATAACTTGTTAAGAAAACCATGCAAACATTGAAGCATTATACGATTATGATTTAACATGTAACCTTGATCAAACTTGTGAGAAACGGTCATACCTCCCAGATGGAAGGTTGGAGATTTGCCTCCCTCTTTGAGGAAGTTGTTTATTACAGAACTTATCTCTTTATCACATGTATAGATCCATGACTATATAGTACATTTCCTTTGGTTTCTAATAGACTGAAACATTACCCCTGTTGTAAACTTTGGCAGTGTGTAGATTGTAGACTGACTTCATAGTTTAGATCTACTGTACATATAGATTGCATTCTAGACTAGCATAATATGCTAGCCTCCATAGCTAATATATCTATGTTTACCCTGGGCAGTCTTTGCCTTGCCAGAATGAAATTGCCTGTTTGGATAAAAGGAAAGGGCTTCTTGTTTACACTGTATTATTGCCAGACTATGGTGTCTCCAGATTGTGACAAATTTTTCCCAATTTAAAATGCAGCTTGAGCAATTTTCTTCAAAGCGGGGGTTGCGACCCTTCCTAGCATCGCCAAAATATTTTGGAGGGTCACAATTTGTCAATAATTGTTGAAAAACAAGTGGAAACATCTTAAACCTAAAGTACTTCCAAAGTTGCAAAATAAAACACCATTTTGCCACTAAGCACCCTTAAGGCTTAATCATATAAATTTCATAAAGGGAAGGCCCTCCCTTCCTGATCGCAACTTCCCTGGGTCAAAACATCCGCCAGGAAAAAAATTGGATCACCAAGCTAGAAAGTTTGAATATCAGCAGCAGTCGGTCCGTACAGTACCTGGTACAAACAGTACTGTCACTGTCTACTAGTTTATCAATTAGATATTTGTAGATTAATCTTGTTGCTTATAGTGTACAGATTGCCAAGCTCCCATCCCAAAGCTGATAAGGCAGAGAGGCTCTGACAAATACAGTAATTTACTATCTAAAGAGGGAGTGTTTTTGCTTTCCTTTCAAGCAGCCCTCTTAAATTGTCACATAAAGCATGTCAGGAAAGTCCAAAGTTCAATCTACAGGACCATAAAAAAAATCTGAAGTGTTTGGGAACTGTCTCTAGACTGTATTATTATGTACTGTTTTATCTCAGTGTTTCAGAAGAGATATGTTGTGGAATTATCAGTGATATTGAAGAAAGCAAAGGTTGAAACGGTTATGAATCCTTTGTTTGTATGTATCCACTATCCTGTACAGCTGTTTGAAAAATTGTCTTTCTGGATTGTGAGTAGTCTATATGTATGCTATTGCCAGTGTCCATGAGTTTCATAAACAGTATTTCAAAACAAGGGTTTCACAAACAGTATCTACACAGGGAAAATATAACGATTTCAGATACCTCGTTCTACTTTGTTGCAACCTTGATGGTAAAATCTTAGGAGATGGGGATGGTTGTGGGAGGGGGGAGGGGGAGGGGATGAAGATTGACTTACTTTATTGTGACTCATCTCATACTTTAACCTGTCTCCTCTCCTTGTCATGATTTGTTTTCATTTTTGCTTAAATACACATCCTAGCGGAGTGGTGGTACCTTTCAGTGCTGCCTTCCTTTTATATAACATCCAGGTCCCTTCCAAATCATTTGAGACCGCTTCCCTCTACGTACTCTTTCCATATAAAATTATCTAAAAATGATTCTCTGTGTAGTTATGATTTATTATATTTTGGATAAATATTTGGATTGATGACAACTAAATCTAATTAGTTAGATGTAAACTTTGTAAGTTTAAAGTGACAAACCCTCAATTTTTTTTACCCTTTCCAAGAATAGACAGGTGTGAACTTGATTTGACCCTCCCTCACATCTGGAGTATATATTATATTCAGATGTATTCCATAGTACTGGAAATCCAACTTTGTATGTTAACCAACCAAGGAGAGAATTTCTCTGGCACAGATTACTTTGAATGGATTAATTTTGGAATCATTTTTGATTATCAAAGTAAAATTTGGGAACTCTGGTACCTCTGTAAAGGATTTGATTGAAGGAGAAACTTAATGAAAATTTGGTAGGAATTGATTACATGTACATACCTGTAGGCTATTAGATATGTGAAACAGAAGAAACTTTGGACAGGTTCACAGGTATTCCACACAGTTGGAATAGTAATAATTTGCAGTCACATTTTGATGAGTGCATTTAGGTTTAAAGCTGTGATGTCCAACTTGCTATGTGCTTTGGCCTAGACTGCAAAATCTGGTTTGATATGATATTTAATATTATTTATCTTCATTGGTTAATACTTTACAAGCAATATATAGCACATGAATAAAGATCTCCACAGTGTTGCAGTTATCATAATCAAATTGTTTTTCAACTGACTGCATTCTGGGTATTAATACAACAACAAAATGACAACAAGAAGCAGTCAGTGAATCTTCAATGTGTCGCCAAGCATACATACATACATGGCGATTTTCTCCATGCACCCAATTTGGTCACCAGTGAATAGCATACAGCATAACAAAGTTGTTGTTCAGCTATTATGTAACATTAGGTCACCATCAATTGAGCTACCCTGGATAAGTATATTGACCTACCAGCATCAATTACCATTGTGCTATTATTAAAATAAAACCAGTTGGGACACGCAAAGTAGTGAAAACATGTTCTTACTCTGTTGCTGACCACTAATGTGAGTGAGTAAGGTTGCTTGTTAAATTGTTGCTCGTGGGGATGTTGGAAGTTGGTCTCTTCATTAGGTTTAGTTGCTGGCTTAGTATCTCTTCTCAAGGATTCATCTGTCAAGTTTGTTAGGAGAGGAGGAGGTACATCATTGTGTGCCTGTGATATGGTAAGCAAAGGATTTATAAACAGTTCTCCCATAAAGTCTGTAACATAGTCTCTCTGAGTAATGTACCTAAAAAGGCTGACCTAAGACTGGATGCTATGATGTTGTTGCTGGAATGCTAACAAGAGAGCTGCTCTCAGTACCTAGATCAGGGGCATGTTGTCTTCCAGGCTCTTATATATAGCCCTGTGGCAGGAAGTAAAACAAGGCCATCAGGGAAGTGTTATTAAGTCCATCAAAGAAGACTTTAACACTCTCAAATTACATTTTGTAGAAAATCTATTCTCGCAATCTGGTCACGTCAATGTGTCTTACTTATAACATTTGGAAATATTTATAGTCTTTTTAAGTTGTTAAAAAGTAAAAATTGCAACAACATGCATGGACTTGACCACATGAGGCAATGCAACTTGTGTATGTAGTTGCAGCTGTACACTGTACAACTTCTATGTCCCTCTTAATTACCAAAGATGTCACAGCAGTCATGGTAATCATACGTTTGCATGCTATCTTCAAACAATGATTGCCGGTGAGACAAACAACTAAGCTCCCGTTGTCATGAGATGTATCGCACTGAGGCAAAGGGTGTGCAAAATGCCTAAATTTAAATAGTATAAATGCGGTTCTAATGTTTCATGACGTAAATCGCAGCAGAGCCCCCCATTGGGCTAGGTATGTCTACAGGTGCCTAGAAATATTGGTCCCTCTCTGGTATTTGCTCCTAGCTGCCAGATGTTATGCATGGTGAATGTCTTGAATTTTGTACTCGTTTGCATTTTATGTCATTTGCCGAGTTTACAGCGACAATTTTTTGTCTTTTGTGTATTTTCTGCAAATTATTGGATATCGTCTTAAACTATCAGATACTGGAAATTTGTCGTGTATTTAATTGTAGCGTAAAATTAATAGGTAATACTACTATACTGATGTTTTGTTTGATCGGAGAACCACCCACGGTACTGCAGAAACAGTACGGTGATATCATATTTTTAATACACCCATCTTTCATCTGTACATACATAGGTACTTCCTTAATATACTTCCTCTCGCAATTAAATTCAAATAAATTGTTAAAATGATAAAATCGTTTCAAAGTTATTGGTCAAGTCAATGGCCTTTCTCATCCTTAATGTAGTAAATTATGCAACATTTGACAAAATTGCTCTCCACAAATGTGTTACATTAAAAGCTATTTGCAGCTCAATTTTAAGTATTCAAATTTTGTAAGCAGTTTTAAAGGTTCAAAATTTGGTCTATTTCTCAGATCACTGTTAATAAAAACAGCTTGATTTAGAACTCCTGCTTCGAGTACCATCAATTCTGTTAAAATTTTCTAAATATAGAAGCATAAGTGTTAGGCCCTGTTATTGTATAGCAATTGAGTCCATTATATAAGGATTTGTTTGGATTGGATAGAGCTGTTTTAGACCACTCCCCCTTCTTGTTGATCAGACCACAATATTTACTGAAAGGATGTGTACAAGATGTCATACTGAATTGTAATTAGGCGTTTACTCAACGTCACTTGTAGTTTGTTAATTTATTTAAGTACGTTATCAAAGTCTTTCCTGTATTAACAAACAATCTATTATGCTGATCTACAATATTATTTGAATTGTTGGATACCCATTGATTAGAATAATTGTAATAGTTTAATAAGCTTTACATTTCCTCATATGTGGATTGTTTCAAGAACTATCTGTATTTTTGTTTGTTTTTTCCATAGGGAAGGGAATACTGTAAAACAGATGACGGAGATGAATATGTGTGTGACGTCGGCCACTGTTGTGGTAATGAGGAATGCTGCACGTACTACTATGAACTCTGGTGTAAGTAAACTTTAAAATGAGTTTGAAGAGTTTCTCGTCTTATTGTTTTTCCCTTGAGTACTATGCTGTACACATGGGACATACAATTGCCTACCTCCAGTGGTATTGGTTATGAAGTCAGCAATTTTATACAGTGCAAGTTATCCAAGCTGTTTTGATGCCATGAACTTGTAATCATGTCACCAGGTACACAGTTTTCATGTACAGCTAAAAAAAGACATTTTCAGTGAGACTCCCATTTTCATACAAGTTTATCAAATGCCTATAATGCTGCAAGTCCTACCTCCCTACATTTGTACAGAGCTCAGGACCTTGAAATCTGATCTAAAGAGAAAATATATGAAGCCTGGATAAGAAAAGTTTTAAATGCTGGGAAGAAGAAAACACCCCATATGACCTTTGTGTTGACCCCAAGTGCCTGGCGAAGGTAACAAACAAAGAGATCAACCTGCCATATTAGTTACTGATATAAAAATTATTTATGACCTCCTCTTTGAATGTTGTTGAGGCTGTTACTGGAATTGATTGTAACCTGAGTGGCATTCTGCACAGGAGTAAGGAATCTGGACATATGTTGAGGGAACCCAGTTTGTGTACCAGCACAGTTCACACTTGCAGCTATTGTTTGCTGTTGCCATGCACAGTTTACCCAGTGGTGGTGCTTACACAATGCAGTGAGTGTGTGGCCTATTGTTCACTTGTTCCATTGGGGATGATAGATGATTCATCATCCCTCTGTGTATTTCCACCAAGAACCATCTTTAGGTCATCAGTTGATTGATTGATGTATTCCTGTGCAATGATGCTAGATCTTGTGGGTATTGTTTCATCAGTAAGTTGTTGGTTGTTTTGGTTCAAAGTTTAAGGTTGAATTTGCTTTAAGTTAATTCAGCTTAAAGAGCAATGGAAATTTCCGTGGTTAACTATGACAGTTATTATATATATTCTTAGTACAATTCTCTTGTTGCAAACAAATCCAGACCTGACCTAATTTGAACTACCATTTCCAATAATGAACCAGTTTCACAAAGTTCTGAAAAGTTCTATCAGGGGCATGAGAAAAAAATATGTGTCCACTTGTTCTTACTTTTAAGTGCAGGTTTTCAAATGGTTATAAACAGGGCCCCAAGAGTAGGGTAAGGCTAGAGACGTCCAATTATGGCTTGCTGAAAATGGTGTGATTAGTTATTGCATAATATGGAATTAAGTTTACCAATATGTGTGCGTAATGCAGTATTACAGCTTGGTGGCAAGGGGGAATTTACTTTATTGCACAATATGAAGTCAAGTTTTGTCCATTATGTGTGCATGATAATGCAGTATTATGGCATATCCAGAAATGGTGCAATTATGGATGTAAGCTTTCCACTTGTTCTTGGTTTTTCAAGGCCATTACAGAATAAGTGTGTTGCAATATGCATTCAGGCTTTGCCAAGCATGATTAACCATTCATTTGGACACTCTGAGGGTAAATTCCTTTTGAAATTGGCAGTGTGAGTTGCTGTTTATTTAAAGAAAAAGTGCGTGAAAGGTCACAAAAGGTGAAAGACCTCACTCTGGCATTAAGCTGATTTGGGTTTACCTTTTTAGGCTTTTTGTGTTTGCATGGCAATTGTTTAGTTACCAAACATGCTAAATGTCACTTCTGGAAGCAGTAGTTCTTTTGTCATGATTTTGCTGTGACATGTGGAGGCATAAACAGCCTATTGATACATCCATCCCCATCCCATAGGAAACGCCCTAGATACAAAGAATGTTGTCTCAACTTCATAGCTGAAATTATAATATGTGATTCCTCACCGAAAGGCAAAGGGAATCTTAATAATGTTTGCTACAAATATTCAATCTTTTGATGTTGTTTTTTTTCTTTCTATTCTAATATTTATTTCATATTTTCTTTTGACTTTGTAGGGTTTTGGCTAGTATGGTTCTTGATTGTGTTTGTAATCGGCTTTTGTGTGTGGCAACGTAAGAAGCTCCGTCCATGGAGAGAGCACCACCAGTACAGGAACCGTTCTGGATTGTGCGGGCCTCCAGATCTGTACCCAGATATTTTACCTAGTAAGTTTCATGTAACTTCTTTTAGTTTTGTATATTTTCTTTTACTGCTTTAATTCTGCAACAATGTGTCGTTCATGTGCGTGATGTGTAAGCTTCACGATTCATCTTTCCTCGTCAAGTCCTTGTGTGACTTTTTACCATAATAATGTAACTGCCCCTTTCTTCCCCAGTCTAGGGCATACCAGGGGAAACCTTTTTCTGGCACTTGTCACCAGGCCCCTTGATTGACTGTATGAAAATGAAGTGTTTAATTTTGTGTTGATTTGGATGTAGGTACACTTTCAATCTTAGGTCCAAAGAGCTTTTCTATCCTTTTTACCCAATATTTTGATTCTTTTCATCTTGACAATCAGTAGCTCAGCTGTTAAAAGCAAAGCAATTATGCTAATTTGCTGTCCTTCTTTTGCAGTTCCCCCAGTGAAGTTGCCAACGTATGCAGAAATAGGGGAGACGGCATCCTTTGACACCCCTCCACCCCCTTACACATGTGGATGCTACATACAAGGAGTCTTGACAACTGGGAGGATTGGCAGGTAAGAGATTCTTGAGATCACTTTCAGCCTTTTGTGTGTGTACAAACAATCTTGAACAGGTGTCTTTTCGCCGCCCGGTCAGTATTTCACATTGTTTCGTAAATTGTAAGATGGAACTGGAGAAGACAAATAATAGATCTATCACCATTTACTTGTATATATTTATGGACATATTTTGTCTTTTCTAATTTGTAGTTTTGACCAGCCACCGCCAGATTCTGGTGCTCCACCTTGTTATATGCAGTATGCCCAAATTATTGCACCTTTGATGCCCAGGCTACAGCCAAACACCAGCACGGGCACTCAGTTTCCAGAAGGGTCACCGACAACTGCAGTTACTATCTCAACGGAGGAGCAGTTGCCTCCGGCAGAAGTTGCAGAAACGCTGGAACCGACAGACTCCTCATCAGAGAGTCCAGACTCGCCGTGTCTTTCATGTTCATCTCCGAGTTCTCCCTTGACATCTTGCCGGAGCTGCAGCTGTTCCTCCGTCGTTCAGAGTTCAAGTCTAGCTCCTGCCCGGCCTGGCCACGCCGTCTCGGCCAGACTGGTGTCGGAACTTTACCTGAAGCCGACTTGCTTCCAGCAGCAGGGCAGTAAAGAGTGGGGAGGACTACCAAACCATTTTCATAGTGGAAGTCGACTTCAAGTGCCTTTCAGTGGACCCAACTTCAACCCTTGCCCTCGGTGTGTGAGTAGATCTGTGTCTTCCCTAAGGCATTGTGTTTCAAGTTCCGCTATCATGAGAGATGCATCCACCAGCACTTTGCCTCAAGTCGATCCACCACCTGTGGTGGTTCAAACAGCAATGGAGGACGAAGAACCGCAGAGAAGGAACTCGTATTCCCTACCACGCAATTTTGTGTGCAGTACTAAACTTAAAAACTAGTTACGAGATATGTTCCAATGTTGGATGGCGGCTTTCAATGCCACTGCAATGCATCGCGGGAACATAATCCTGTATTTTTTTTCCCGTTTTTTTCCTTCTCTTGGTGCGATGAGTTTTTCTTTAGTTGTTTGTGCAAATGGCAGGCTACTCAATACTTAAATAATGTGTAAGAAGGCTTGCAAAGAGATTAATTGCCTTTCATGTAAAATTTCAACTATTATGCTTTGTCATGTATATGCCATGTTTAGGTTCATTAGTTGTGAATAGGTTTTCTGTATCAATTGGTTATTGCATTTTATCGAAGCTGACAAGTGGACACTTTCTAGAGTTGGTTCTTTGCATTTTATCCTCCAATTATTAAAGTACATGTGGTTCAAGTTGTGCAGAACATTTTCAAATTAACAATAAGTATGTTTTCAAATACCACAAAAATGTGCCTGCAAAGTTCGGAAGGCCTAGGTCGAGTGACAGTATTAAATGTGCCATGTGTTCAGTGTAATAAGCATATAGAGGGGAGGGGATTGTGTTCTATTTCATAGCCACAGTGTGAGTGGAAAATTTTTAAAAATGATAAAATCTCATAGGAATTTTAAAATGGACAGTTCTTTTATTTTATCAGCAATGTTTCTTATCACGTCCATTTAAATATTTGAACTAAGGCTCAGAGCCGTTTATAACGTTGATATGCTCATGTAGGAGTGTGTTTTATCGAAAAGGAGAACAACAACAAGCAAACAAACAAAAAAGGAAAGCAAAAATTCCTGTTAAATTATAATAAAGAGTCAATTGTGCACCCTATCAAAAACATGTTACACCTTAAATTTTTAGTAGCTTTAACTCTTATCCTTCTATTCGCTTGTGTTAGTATTCAATCCATTAAATGCAATTTTTGTTTGTTTGCGTTTCAACGTCCCACACTTTTAAATTCCTGTCATGTGCAGCCTGTTTGGTCCAATTCATTTTGCATTTTGTAACATTTTTTTTTGTACCGACTAGATATGCTTGCCACGACAGATTGTATCATATTTGTGAATATATTAAGTTTTTTTTTTATCGGTGGTATTCTTATCACACAGTCGTTTTGTATGTTCCAAACCCACCTACCAATACCTGGTTTTTTTTTCTTTCATTTTTTTCTTCTATATACTAATATGGGTACCTTCTTCTACAGTCGGTAGATTTTGTTTTACTCGTAAGATTTTTGCAAGGGTTTGATCCTCAGGAGGCTCAGGTTGATAGCTTGGTGAATGAAAGGTGCTCGACATGTTTATCACTTTGTAGCGTGTTAGTGAACACATCATAAAAGATCAGTGGGGAAGCAGACCTTTTTCTCTCCCCCCATTCAGTTGGTGCAGCACACAAGGAGATTTTTTTTGTATTCCATTTGTATCATATAAGATGTTGGCCGTACGTTTGTCATATTTCAGAAAAAAAAACTTTTCCAGACATTTGAAATAATTCCAAATAGAAAATACTAGCTAAGCTCACTGGGGGAGGGGGGATGTGGGGGGTTAGTAGTAATCCAACCTATATTCTTAAATATCTTGTAGGGTCAACATACCTTTTAGCAATCAGTGAGCCATCCCAAGCAGTGCTTGCATCTCCATATTAAGCAGGGGGTGCAATTTGTAAGGCTACATATAGGGTGGACACATTGGTGGTCACACGTTTCTATTAACTTTGAAGATGGTTCACCAGCCTTACACACTTTGGGCCTTGAACAATACGACGAGGTAGCACAAACAAAGCCAATGTTCTCATGATGCGTGCTCTATTTAGTGGCAGGACTCTTGGCGTCATGAGGTCTTTCAAAATCTTTCTTCTTTTCTATGAGTATTACTTATACCTTTGGGTGAGTGCTATATAATTTGTGCCAAAGAAGTAAACTAACTGTTACCTCCATTCTTGTTACTACTGGACACGGCTAAAAAAAAGATAATAATAAACATGACTTAGGGCTGGAATAGAAGGGGAAAAAAACCCAGTAAGTGTTGCTATTGGAGGTAGTGGTATACAGCCAAATGGATGGTGGACATTAAGCACAAAATACATTAAAATGGTGATAGCATTCACATGAAAACATGTTTTTATCTAGTGCACAAGATTGGTGGTTCTTTTAAGATATTCTTTCAAAGTAGGCTTTTTGTTTTGATGATAACAGTTGCTGTCATAGTGGTGTCACAGAAGTAGTTAGTTGTTACAAGTCTCCCCCCCCCCTGTAATGTTTGGTCTTGTTACCAAGAAGATATTACAATCAGATGTGTTTATGTTGCTTCACAAAGTCCTCTCTGTTTTACTGTCAACTTTGAGCATGTTCACACTTTTTATGTCACTAACCATATGAGAGGTTCCATTTCTCCCTAAGTTTTCTCAATTATAATAGAGAGATGACTTTGATCATTCTACATAACACCTGTGTAATATATACTCTCGGAGTAGAAGGAAAAGAAAAGAAGTCAAAATTTTGGTTTAATTACCAACCAGATTTTGACTCTAGAATATTTGATAATATTACTGACTGGTAGATACATAAGCAGGGCAATTGAAATGGATGTCAGATCAACTGAATTGTAGAAAATATTAAATATATAAAAGAGTTGCGACGTCTCAACTTACCAGAAAGTTACATGTCAAAATTAAATTTATCTTGGAACTGTTCTATTAAAATGCAAGGTGTAATATGTACATCCAGTTCAGTCAGCTGTTATAAAGTAACTAACATGACCCGTCTTGTGTGATATGATGTAATATCTTGTTTTTCTTTACAATTACTAAATAGCACAACCTTTTGCATTCCTTTAAAAATTTTGGAACTTAGCAAAGTTATTACATTATCATCAGTCGTACCTTGTAAGGGATATATATCTTGGGCATTTGAAGAAGAATATTTTATTTCTTCGAGTTTGAAAAAAAAAAAACATTGGCTGTCTTTCACATGGCATGACGTTTACAGTGGAGAGGTTTTTATTGTCGAGATTCATGTTGTGTCATTTCTACCCACCCACAAATTTTAAAGTAATGGTGTGTAAGGGAATTTTTCAGACTGTAGGAAGTTAAAACAATTCCAAATAAATTAAAGGTTTGAAGTTTGCATAGTAGTTTTTTGGATTTATAAATAATAATTTTATTACTAAACAGTAAAAACACTTAAAAGATTCTGTGGTGCAAAAACCTGCTGTATCTTTGCATATTTGTGGCAATCTGATCACTTTGCATGGTTTTGTTCTCCTTTTCAATACCTTATTTGGTAGGTGTGAAATGTTTCCCATTAAAATGCTACGTAATCAGTCTTGCGTAATATGTCCGAGCCTTGTACATTATTGACAAGGAATTAAGCTATCATCTACCACTTAAGAATGATCAAAATCAGGTGCCATAAATAATAGTTCATATATCTTATACAAGCCCTGAAATAAAGATTTGTGTAAGGTATTTCTTTGTATATTAACTGTTGGAAAAGGTCCATAACATCATTTCATATTTCTTGTGTTTGATTGCTTTAACAAACTTAATATGCCCAGAATGGTATAGGTCACACTTACAATATTTTGGTGACTGTTATAGCTTATAGAAAGAATTAAAGAAAAGAAAAACGAAAAATACTTATTATCTGCTATAATCACTCGTCATCCTGGAAAAAGCCTAAGAGCTGTTTATACAATGTTTTAGCTTCCTTATTTATTTATATTTTTGTTGTTGTCAGCACACTAATTGCCTTGTTGTGTAAATACATTTTAGACGTGTTAGTTGATGTATAGTTAACGCTCTGACTCGCCGAGTGATGGCAGCAGATTCATTATTTATATAAAAAAAAATTATTTTGTGCTTCTCAGATAGCTGTTTATAACTTTGTTGCACGAGCAACGAGGCTCTGCAATAAAACATGTAATAAAAGACAATTCCAAAGACAAAAAAAAAATGAGATATAAACTTGTTTTTTGAAACATGAAAAAAAAAGATAATAAAAATAGAACAGTAAATATTACATTTTTGTTTTGCATTGTTTTTTTTTGGTGCATGACTGCCCACTATTTATTTGATAAAAGCAGATTCTTTGACAGAAAGTATGACAATCGAAAAGGCTCTCAAATGACCCCAGTAGTAATAATCATCTGTTCCTTTAGTCTATGAAATCCTATACCAGTTCAAGCCCCCCCCCCCACCTCCATCCCCATTCCAGTGACGGTAGTTTTATATCATCGGTGATCAGTTCACCTTGATTTCTGATATCTTTAGGTCTTCTCAACAATCTGAATCAAACAGGAGACAGACAAGTTGGGTTGGTTTCTCTCTCATCAAATCACAGGAGAGTCACATTGTAAAAGGGGAAACATTACTGCTCATTCACAGCTGGTAAAGGCTTAGATCCATTTCATTGATCACCTAATCATCAACCGCCCCACAATGGGAGGAGGACTTAGAAGCACAATGATGTTTTCTTCAACTATTCAATGTAGCATTGATTTTCTCTTAGCTAAGAATACCATCAACAAAGGAAGCTTTCCATTTAAAGGTTGTCCTTGAGTCCTTAACACAAGTCTTACTACTAATTACAGTGGGCTGATGGCAAGACTAAAAAATACAGCTTAAAGGAAAAAAACCTATTGAAGCTTTCTGAGCTTGGTATAAAGCAAACTTACCCAATCTACCTGGTTTAACTGAAAATAAGTTTGCAAACTTGGCCTGCAGTTTCACACATATTCTCATAAGAAAACATGGCAAGAAAACCCAGTTGAATTAACTGGTTTCTTTGAATTCCTCTACACATATCAGCTTGCTAATGCATCATCCAATTGCCAAAAAAAAAAAATCACTCAATACCAAAACTCAGCTTTTTTCTCCAATATTAGACTTGCTTAGTAGACTTTTTTTTATGCAAATTAACGACTGTAGACTAACTTCTGAGGTTATCACTTCTTAGAGTATTAATAGAGTTCTGTACAATTTTGAACATTTTAGAACAAACGAATGGTTGATGGGATTTCTAGGGATTTTATGTACACACAATGACTGAAAATTCCACAAATGTTAACCAAAATGTGATGTAAAATGCAGACATTTGGTCTTAAAATTCATTTCCATGTATGATTCTAGACATACCAGCTGTAGACATACCAGCTGCTAAATTCAACTTAAAGGGGAGAGAATTAAATTTTTGCAGAAAATATCAAGATTGTGCACAAAACACAACTCGATCCCTGGTATTGAAAATACAGCAAACCCTGGGCTATTTTAAACAAACTTCTACAGATAATGAAACGCTGCATCTGCTTATATATATGACCGAATCATTAATTAACACATAAAAATACATTTTAAGAGAATAGAAAGTCTGACACCATTTTTTTTTTTAAAGATTCATAGCTTGCTCTGTAAATGACACAGAAGATATCAAACAGTTCATATTTTGAAAAAGCTTACATCACCAATGCTATATCATACATGACAAATTTTGGATTGAATTATGGCAAATGATGTCTTTGTGTGAACAAGTATGTTGCAAATTAAATTAAGGGGAGGATCCGGGGTTTCATGAAGGAGGGGAGTGTGGCCCTGGGGTCGTTGAAGCTGACTTTCATGTACAGACCACCCCCCCACTCCCCCATCCCCCTTGATCCACGTTTGAATGAACTAATCCAAATCAATTACGTTGACAAACCATTTCTACCTAGCCAATGGAATGAGATACGTACACGGGAGGTAGAACAATAAATCTGATTTCCTCCATTATAATATACTTCTAATTTACAATGCTATTTGATATTTTAAAAGCTTATAAATCATACATTTTACCCACAGTTAATTTGCTATCATAAACAAAAAAATTGAATAACTTCACAACTTTATTTTCTTGAAAATTAAACATTTCTGTAAACCATACTCACATTATTAAAGCATAAAAGCTATTTTTCCTTATTGTAGATTAAAGAAGGGTTTATCATACTGAATACAACCCAAATTGAATACTCTTCAAAAGATAAAATTGCCCAATATGCACTTCTAAGACAATAGTACTGAAATAACTGTATAATTAATTTATTTTCTTTTATGAGAGAAGAATTACAAATTTGTAAGAAAATAATTCAAGAACAAGGATGAAGCATATCAATATTAATATGAAATATCTCACGACAAAAATACAGCAAACGTGTAGTTGAGAAAGATCTCTGAATTTGGGAGTTTTCAAAACTGAAGTTATTAAAACAAATCACTATTACAGATCTATTTGATAGTACTGAAGACCATATATAAAATAATGAAATTATAAAAGCTTTAATGTAGCATATGCCCTTTAAAAGCCCCATTGACTTACACACTAAATCACAAAAGTAATATCATCTCCAAGTCTAGATAGAAGTTCTCACTAGCTAAATGCTACCCATCACCGGATAGCTGACAAGTTAGCCATTCATGGCATAATCAATTTTCCATATCATGACCATGTAGATTTTTTGCTATCAGAGCCTATATTTTTTTGGCCCACTGGGAGGCCTAAATCTTGGCAGCACATGTACTTTACCATTCATGCTCTTCAACATGAAAGCAACAAAAACCAGATCCTGATTGATAACATATCCCAAAGATGTTCTCCTAATGTTTTTTGGCACTTTTCCTGAGATAGGAGAACATTCGGGCAGACAGACATGCCACCTTTAGCTATGATCATCTCCATTTTATTTTCTCCTGTTTTTAAAATGTTCAAAGTAAAAAGGAATTTTTTCTTGGCTAGAAAAGACTTGTTTCACAGTCCTCATGATAGCAAGGCATCTGACTGGTACAAACACAAATATTTCTAATCCTTAGGTCATGGCAGGTAAATTTGTCAATTTATTAGCCAGTGAATCTCTTACGATCTTTTATCATTATTTTCTTTCCTTCAATATTGCTCTTGATTGCGGGTAGTTTTTCCTGAGATAAATTCTTGTTTGTCCTATCAACCAACATCCTCTTACGGCATTGGACATCCCAGCACCGCCTCTTCTTTGAAATCTTCCTCTGTATGGGATGGAGAAACAAAAGAATAACATATTATTATTATGCTATTTATTTATTCTTGTTCTAGTATAGCAGTATCAACTGGGTCATCCCTCCTGCCTTCTTCCCCCCTTTTCACCATGCACTGATGTCAAACTATCTTTATCTGGTATCCCACAATGCAATGCAGCATATCCATCAATCCAAAGAACCTTAATTTGGGGTCATTTCCTGTATTGGAAGGATATGTACAAGTAGTATATCACCATGAGCACATTTAAAATCACAGTAATGTTTTGGTTCCGACAAATAAAGCCACTCTTGTACATTTTCTCAGAGAAAAAAACTAGGATGTGTAAAATACTTATACTTTTAATGCTGATAGAGTACGCAGTAACTAATTGACATAATGTGACGACACATCCCATAAGCTAGATTACCTGGAGCCATGATAGTTCTGGAGATTGCTAACTTTTAGATGCTCCAAGAGTCCAACTTTACAAGTCAAAGCAACAGTATCACACTATAAACATAACTTCAGCTATATCTGAACAGGTAGTAGCTTTGATCATCTGATACTCCAAATGTCAAAATATGGTATATATGACAAATGAATGTGATAGCTCACAATAACACCCACCGCAGCTTTTGGACGGATTGAAACACGACAGGAAATTATACAGCAATGTACATAACACCTTTCATATACAGATACCTTCGGTATGGTTACCAACTCAATGTTTCTCAAACAACAAGCTTTAAAATATTTCCATTTACAATCCTATTTTAATATACTCACTCAATCCCTTTATAAGACCAACAAGGTTCTTGTAGTTCTGCCCAGCATCACAATACGCTCCTGCTATCTGTGAAATGGAGAATGCCCTCACTACCGTTTCCTTAGAAGGAGCGACTGAAAAGGTGAAGTCGAGGGTGTCGTTGTAGTGATGCTCCAAGGTTGTGTGCCAGCCCTAAGTATTATCATAGAAGAGAGAACTTTACTTAGATTAAGTATCACAGAAATGCAAGAGAGAATATATGGATTCACCAAGTAAAGTAGTTTTACGTAACAAGTAGTAAATTTTACTACACATATTGTTTTAGAAAGATATCATATTTAATACCTGCCACATTGGGAAAGACCTAAATTACAACCGCATAAATTTCGTGTACATGACATTTTACACTGTGAAACTGACTTGCCATATGAATTTATGAAATTCCTCCCAGTGAGTTGATTTTGCATATCTGTGTGTTCTTAAAGAACATTATATAATATGATTGCGTCCCTCCCTTAAGAGCATTTTGCTCTTTCAGATAAGTTTGAACCAGAAATCCAATAACCTGGCTTATAGCATTTAAATGCTTTTTGCAATGTTTTACACAAGAATATCTAAATGGAAAACATTGCAATTTTTTTTTCTTTTCAACTTTGACCATTGCTGACTCCAAGCTATCAGCAAGGCTTTGAAATTCATCTAAGATTTAATTCTGGAGATATCTTACACAATTTCTTTTCACAAGTTTTTTTTCATTTTCAGACTTTGATATGATACTTACTTGCAAGATGAAGTCTGCAGATACATTATACTTCCTTAGGTCACTTCCCCCAATGAAGGTATATCGTCCATCTGCCCCTCCTGTAAAAAAGACAGAAATGTAATAACTATTTATCCATCATTCCAATTAATTCCACCCTAAATGGCTTTTTCATGTGGTGGAAACGTATAACGTCTGTATCTTCTTCCAACTTTCTCTCTTCTCACTTCCATGCCTAACTGTTTAGTTCATGTCTATCCATATGTTTAAATTTGCAATAAACAAATCTCTCCTCTCTATCTACATATTTAAGTTTTCCCTTTCTTTTGCTTCAATCTGCCCTCTGGAAAATCTGCTAGGATTGAAGATGTCAGCATCAACCACCCCCCCCCCCCCCTCCCTACTGTAACATTATTAAACACTGACAGAATTTGCCCCTGAAATGCTGTTAACGCTTACCTGCCTTCAGGCTGGTCACGAATGTATTGTAAATGGTCTCACTGGAGCTAGAGGCTGTGAAATATGAATTTAAACATTAAAATATGAGCTTACATGAGTTTGTAGCAAATTCTTGGAGGAATTCAGCAATGATGTGAAAATGGAGCATTAGTATGAGATACTATGGAAGAATGGGATATATTCTATTGTCACACAGAGTAACACTTATATGTAAATTATGAAAGGATAAAATGTTCCACATTTTTGGTCAAACACCGCATCTCAATATCTTGGCCCTGACTCAAAGTATGGTTGATTGACTGTAACATATTTGACTGGTTAAACCTTGGGTTTGTCCAGAAAGTGGATCACAGTAGATGGTCA
Source organism: Apostichopus californicus (assembly GCA_020650975.1). Classification (NCBI taxonomy): domain Eukaryota; kingdom Metazoa; phylum Echinodermata; class Holothuroidea; order Aspidochirotida; family Stichopodidae; genus Apostichopus; species Apostichopus californicus. The sequence continues at coordinate 29,346 of JAIPMN010000132.1, read as the reverse complement.
ATGATATCATCAGGACCCATGTTCTTCAAATCTTTACTTTCCTTTTGTAATCTTCTCGTTAATTTACCTTTATAAAGTTGTAGATTTGGAATATTTGCTTAGCTACCAATATTTCTGTACTGATAATTTCATAAAAATGAAACTGTTGTACAGAAATACATTTTTTCCTCTGGGAATAATTAATTTTAATATTAAAATAATGTAGTGGAATGCACCATGTCAAGGTAAGTTTATTCCACACCAGTTTCAATATACGGTCAAATTTCTACAGGCTAACTATTGTACAAAAGAACAAAAAGCATTTAAATTAACTCTTTGACTAATTAATGTCTAAAGCAAACCAAGTGTCACCTCAACTGTCTGTGTATATAATAATATTTGAAAGTATGTTTTGTAGCGGGTTCGCCATCGGCTATTACGCCCCCTATTTTTCGGCCGAATCGTCGCTACAACGTTTCTCCGGAAGCAAGATTCGCTAAACAAACGTTAACTTTGTTTAATCGTCGCAACAACGTGGAACAATCGTAGAAGCAACGTTTTCTTCGTTTAGTTTATTTGTTCCTTATGTTTCACCACACTCGCCGCCTCGCTAGCACTGAGTTAACACCTACGTTGGTACGATCGCTCAGCTCAGCCGTAAATTTCACTGTTTCGCTTTGTCATTCGGATTACTCTTATCCATCGTTTTATTATTTCTATGGAGATTTATCTTTACGGAACTTTTATCTAACATTTATTCTTATCTAAGGAGATTTATCTTCATTTATTCTTTCTACGGAGATTTCGGGACTGTGATAATTTTTATTCACGGATACTCCAGTTTTAATATTCGTTTCGACCTATGCCAGCTAATTAACTTAATTGGGTGAGTTCAAATTTATTCATTTTTACATCCCCTAAAGTTTCCAGCTCTATATGGGATTTCAATCTTGGATACTTATACAAAGATGTTACTGTTAATAAATTTGACTGTCTTATATCAAAATGATGGAAAGCATAAGGCCAGTCCCCACCTACAACAGTTAATTCAATACATGTATGCAATACTTAGTACTTACCAAACTGAAATTCTGTCAAGCAACAAGCATTACCTGTAAAGAATAGAAAGTAAACAAAGTTTTATCAAGTCCTATCTGAACACTGATGAAGAGCGAACTATATTTGTGATCCTAGTCTTGAGTAATCAGCATTGTTAAAATTTTACACCTTTAGAAGATTCCCAAAAATTAAAGCTAACAATAACAGGCTCAAAACTAATGTTATTGTTCAGGCTTAAAGTCTCAATACGTGTTTGCTGATGAATTTCGAAAAACAAACTTCCGAAGCAGATTCAATGTTTCTTATTCTAAATGCACTCTGACCAGGTGGGTTTAATGCATGGAGAAAAAGCTGTCGCAATTGAAAGAAAGAAATATATTTTCCGTTGCCCTTATGGCGCGAATGATTTACCGTAAAATCACTGCGACCGCCCATATCAGCATGCTCATTACACAAATGTACTACTCGTATCTTCCACTTTTTTTAACCCAATTCCACGGAGGAAACATCTGAAAACACCTGTTTATTCATTGCACTTGAAGGAAATGACATAATTTTGCAAGCTACATCGGTAAGACCGTAAGAAAGCCACTATTCGAGAGACCCAACACAGGCTAGTTATGAAAGTGAAAGTAAGATAGGCCTGAAGGTCGTTACCAAAACAGAGAGATCTGCTGGGCGGGACTTGCAAAGTTTGGTTGAAGCTTGTAGAATCTACAGACTCATTAAAAAATCTGGCGAATTTTATTCAGCTAACGACAGATAACTCAATAAAAATAATGAATATTAATATGAAAATTGCATAGAACCGTGTCATTTTTACTGAGCTTCTAGGGCTGTAAGCTGGAAAGTTAGAAGTTTTTTTTTGGCCAACACACATTGAGACTTTAAATAGTGAATGTTAATTGTTACTACTAAGTTAGTAAGTATAGCTTACACTTCATCTGTTTAAGTTCAAACGTTCGTGACTAACTTAGGCCGAGGGCTAAGCTAACTTAGTTGAACTTAGGTCTACTTTACTAACATCAAGTTAGGCTAACCTTAGTCAAAACAAAACATACCGCAACTACCACAATCAACTCTTTCGCAGTCTGGTGGTTGACATGCATGAACATATGTTGACATGACAATCATAAATGTTACCATCAACTTCAGACAAGTTTTAGGAGCCATTGTAAACTAACACTACAACCTTTTCGAACTTAATTAAGCTATCGAGTAACTTCGTTGAAGGTGGACCAAATGTTTGAGATCTTTGCGTAGACTAGTCGCAGACTATCTCATCACATGCACATCAGGTGACTGCTGAAATTACAACCCTGGACCGACGAACCAGAAAATCGAGACTGACCATTTTACTGTATAGACAAACATCCAAAATGATGAAAGAAAAAGGAGTTCAGTTCTAACAACACGGTTTCCGTCCGAGTTTAGGATAATATGAATGCACAATGTGTTTATGAATGCACAATATCAGATCTTGAGTAAAACATCAATTTAATAGTCAATTTGCTCCTTGGTGGGGAACTAATTACCATAATAGTGGCACTGCATCTTCAAAGAAAGCCTTTCTGACCACATCAAGTACACGCAAGACAGGTCCAGCTGATACCTATAGTGAAATCCCTGAATTTTTCAATGGGAGCAGGCAAAAGTACAGCATCAATTTTCAGAAGTCGTCATTTTGTAATTTGAGGAAGTGCGAAGAGTGACCACTTCTCCTTTGAATATAGTACTAGCAAAGAGACACCTTTGCTGGCCTCTCCCATGACGTCCAACCACATCCCAGGCGCATAGCCAGGAATTTGCCATGGGAGGGGCGAAAATGTAGGCAGACTATCAGAGCCGTAGAAACGGCACTGCAAACTAGCAACGTAGCGCCACCATGGTTGGCGAGAAGCGTACAAGAAAATTTTGGCTGAAAATGCCTCCCAGATCGCTGGAAATGGCACTTCCCAGGCCTTGTAAGTTGCATCTTAGCATTTTCTCTTTTGAAATTACTAGCGATATCATAAAAACATTAAAATTTTTTTTTAGAAATATGCTCAAGGGGGGGGGCGGCTGCCCCCTTCGCGCCCCCCTTGGCTACGCGCCTGCCACATCCTCACCCCCAACATGCCCGCATCTTCTAGTAGTTATGGCCCACTGAATTACACCCAAAACTTGTCAAAGATACATTTAAAAGAAAAACAAGAAAATGATTTATTTCTAAAAAACATTTTATTCATCAAAATGTAATTTTATGTCATTACAAGTCGTTCCTCTATTACCCATAGTGTTAAAATGCCATGCGTAATAAATTACTGCTAAACGTGCAATGACCTCTGAGGTCATCTCTTAATACTTGACTGTGATCAAAATCAAGGTGCTGAAAACAATAACCTGAAATTTTTTGTCTTAATGCAAGATTTATACTTTCAGAATGGATCAAGGATTGCAGACAAAGATGCATGAACAGTGAGAGGTGATATTACAGTTCATAACAGCCAGCTAGCCCTAGGACATGAGAAAATTTGGCATTAACTTATAATACTTGTTACAGTGAAGCACATGAAATAATGTTACAGGAAATTTATGAAACACTGACATTAATAGGCCTACTAAGTGTAGGGGGAGTGGGGGGGGGTGCTGTGTTTGAAACCACCATCATTTGACTTCTAGATTGCTGTTTCTGATTGAAAAAAGAGAAAGAAAATTTCTCCCATTCTGTTACCCTCCCTCTCACTTTCTTCAGCTAGCACACAATTGCTAACAATTTTATAAAGCTGCTTCTAGCTACAAGCCTGATCAGCATTGGCCTCAATATGCTAGAAAGTCAAATAATGGTCGCCCATAACCTTTATGTCATTTTCTGTCACTCAGACAATTTTCGTTGTCTAATTAAAAACTTAGCGCAAGGTCTGATGCTTCATTATTCAAAACTAACACAAATATGTAATTTCTAGCACATTTCTTTTATGGTTTAACTTTGGAAGCAATAATGATTCAAGTCAGTTTGTACCATTATTTGGGAATGCCATTCATTCAAACCCTGCGGTCAGTGGTCTTCTTGTAGATTAGATGGGAAATAATATGGATTGCCAGTTAAACAACATGCAATGTAAAAAGTCATATCATAACTCTATATTGCAATTGGTAAGAACCAATTTAAGTTCACTAGAAATAGCCACCAATATCTTCAACCTGCCTGCAGGATAGTGTAGTAAAAAAGGTGAACAAGAGTCCCTACTCAAAGAAAGCTATGACAAACATCTGATAAAAGCTGTTAGGGTGGGGGCAGGGGGGTGGAACTTTGCCCGACAAGTAACCCTGTAACACAAACACCTGATTGGCTTCAATCATCAACTAAAGGGACCCCGATCACATATTTTTGGTTATTACACAGTGAACTGTGCATTTCCGTCAATATCCTGTTCCACAAAACACTCAACCCATACTAACCCCTCATTTCAACCCACCCTGACCCCCACCTCCAACCACCCTGACCCCCCACATCCAACCACCCTGTGCAAGCTTATCTTCTATTAGATCAGCTCATTCTGATCCTAATTTTTTACAAAAAAAATAATACATGTTTGTGCAATGGAGTATAACACACTCAGTGAGAAAAGTTACCACAAATAGTGACTTATGACGTTTTGTTTTCGTATCGCCAAAAAATACAACTGTACATGTGAACATATATGAAAGGACACTTGGAAATGAAAAAAAAAAAAATTAAAATGAGTTAAAATACACCTCCGGACTCCTGCTGAGTCGGTAAATATATATGGAGAGATGATAATATTTCATGCAGAGGACTAAATATCTCATTGGAAATAAATATACGAATATAGTACAAGTTCTATATTACAAATTTAAAAACAAAAAATACGAAAAGAAAGAATGCTACATTAAAGATCTAATGCAAGATCTAATGTAAGACAAGAGATGTGCTGTTTTGTGGTATTGGTTCCTTACTTCTTGTGCTAATGAGCATTGCCGGACTTATTAAACTCAACAACAAAATTTACAACAAAAGAATGACTTAACAATGTCTGCAAATTATAAACAATAAGTTCAAAACATACATCTTTTCATCATGTTTTACAAAAACAAAATTGGAAATTTCATTTCAAAACCTATTCATGAGAAAAGTACAAAAACTATCTAAACTATAACCTCTAACAACGACAACACTTTTATCAAAGATATTATGCAGTTTGTAAAGTTTGTCTAACACTAGAAAATCTATTATAAAGAAGAAAAAAAAGGTTGGTTTTCATTCATTTCATCATAATTGGAAGGCTTTAGTAGAATTCTTGATGGAATCAAACTTTCTCATGTCCCTCTACACAGCACTTCATCTGAAGAACATTCAAGATCTCATATGAGCCCAAAGCACTACGGTCAGCTGAGAGGTTGTCGAGACCCATGTCAAGTCCTGGGGACAATTACGTCACCGGGACAACCCCGCTCCTCTTTGCCCTTTAATAAGTATATCACAAAAATGAGAATACACCATTCATTACGCTACATTATCCTGGCCCCTAATGGACCCCTGGGCCACAGTTCTGTAGCTAGCATGACCATCCCTCTCATCAGGACTCACTGTCTGGGCTGAAATTTTTGCAAAATACTCATGGAAGCTTGTACCGACGTAGGTATGCTTAATAAAAAATAATAAAATACTATGAATTTTGCAAGTAAACTCTAGTTTTGCAGTATTAGTTTACCAAATACACTAGAGAGATGTTTAAGTTAGGATTGCTGTTCCTCACATTGAGACCAGAATTTACCTTTTGTTGGTTTATTTTTGGGGGGGAGTCAAAGATTAATTAAAGATAAATTAATAATGATAACCACTCCTAAAAATTTTGTTTATTCAGACAAACATTGCTTCAAATACAACATATTTCTCTTGATTACTGAAACTGAATGTCGAGTAATAAACTAAATTGCAATGTACAATTTCTGTATGACTTCCAATGTGCTGGTTCCACTGTAACACCATAGATTTTAACAACAGTTAAATCTCCATTTTTGGTTCTAAATTCTAAAGAGTTTGAAAACTGGCTCAGAATCAGTTAACGGGATAAACAGTAACATAAAAACTACTTGAATAAAGGAATGACTAAAGCTACACAGATTGACGAAAGCCTCGAGAGTCAACTAACAAGAAGGAAAACGCCAAGAACCTTTCGAATATTAGAAAGAGGAAGAATGCTCTGGAAAACAAGAGCAGCCGGAAAACCACCTGCAGCCTATAACGACAAACGAAAAGATCGCTGAGACACAAGATGATGTGTAAGGAATGCAAGAACAGGACGTTCTGTTGTTGGAAATAAAATACAGATAAAAGTAAAGATAAAAGATACTACAAACTACAAAAGATTAGGAAAGCCTCGAGAGTCCACGACGACTTCTGAAAGGAAGCTTGACTTTTCAAGATCGTTCCGTTTGCAGAAGTAAAAATCCTTCAAGGAAATCGAAAGACTTTGGAATTAGATAAAGGAAAGAAATGGAAGAATGGTTCCCCTCTAGTACTACAGATGGAACAAGGAGAGAGAAGATGGAAAAGAATTTCATCAATCTAATGGACGATCCACGAAAAATCGCTCTAGATAGTTGCCATGGCAACAGTCAATCTCACCAACTGCTTGTCACATTTTATATAATCATGCTCATGGCAAAAAAGTCACCCTTGGACTAAATTCAACAAGTCATCTTGTCATGAAAAGCTCATTCTATGATGATACAGAAAACCATAACATTCCATATGTGTGGACGATTATTATTTTGTTTTCTCTGGACTTAATCCAAAAACACACTTAATTAATTAATTATACACTGTTTCTCTCTGAAATGCTACAGCAATATGAATATTTTGTTTTCATCTCATTTCAATATATTTATGATTAATCATGAAGAGAGCAGCACATTCTTCTTCCAAACCAGCATTTGATTTCTTTGTAAAGGACTTCCCTACAATTCATGATGATCGTTATTTTCAAAACTTTTTTCGACAAGGTTCCATCTAATGATTTTGGCTCGTCTCTATTTTCTTTATAACGATAATACAAATTTCAAACAATTAATGTTGTTTTTGACTAAGAAAGCAAAATTATGAGGATCAACCAACTTCATACAAAAATCAAACATAACTATAATTCTCTGATGTTGAATATTCATTTTATGATTTGCATACTATATTTGTTTATTTTTTAAATTCTACAATTTGGTTCAAGGAGCTGTTTTTTTGTGATGATAAATTTCTGTTCTGTTTAAAGTTCTGTATGTCCCACAGGCAGGTGCAATAAACTACTTCTTTGCGAAAGATGCAAATAGCACATGTTGAGCATCGCCGCTTGATGAAGATCAAATCTGTCCTGATCTAATATTGCAAATTAGATATATCTACTGGTAAATTGTTTAAGTGCCATTTTTTGCTTTGAAAAAATGGAAGCTATACGATGGAAATATACTTGACAGACTGTGTGAGGTACAAATCAAGTTTCTGATAATCCACAACAACTTCTGAGTACATCATGAATGTCAAGGCGCCAAAGAAATAATGTTTAATTTATGCTTGTAACTTCCATAACAAACCAACTTGAGTTTAAATTTTATTCTCAAAAATAAAATCCAGAGAATCATTGAATTATTTCCCTTGTTGATACAACATCAATTTCTAAAAAAAGAGCAACTCTGTAATTAATCTCTTAAATGTCATCAAGATGCTGTCCCCCCCCCCCCCAAAAAAAAATCAATGACACACTCACTTATCTATAGTCCTGCAGCTTGACATTTTGTAGCACCCTGACAAAGTTGAACAGTTTTGGATCCATTTACCCAAATTTTTTCCCCACAAACAGTGATGAATTCAACTCGATAGCAATATTCTAGTGTGTTATTTACAACATGTCAAAGGTGAATAGATAAATTAATTATCATGTCATCATAACTATTGTGAGAATTATTCAATTTGGACCAATTTGTTCAGTGAACAAGTTATCAATTTGCTTACAAAACTGATGAAATTTCAAAGTAGTCAATTTTTGCAATTTTACAGATTAAAGATTGGTTAACTTTTACTTAACTAATCATCAAGTTGTGGCACAACACATGTTAGATCATTAATTGAAGTGTTTCGGTGAAATTAAAAACACAATGATAATTTAGAGAGTTAACTCTGAACATTTCCATTGTAGCATTCTCTCACTTAAAAAGGGTAGATTACGCCTAATGATTACTGTTACCACTAAATATGTACTCTACACTCTAGCTTAATGGACTATTAAAACGCCTGTATAATTAATATGGATTCTAATATACTAATAAATAACTAAATTAATATATATGTATGTTTACTGAATCCTCTACCAGAAATCAGGAAAATGTGATGAGATTAATATGGCAAGAAATGTGGAAATGTTAGTCATAATTTTTCTTTTTTAATTTTTGTTGTTTATGTGCCTGAGTATATATTTGTTCATACAACACTTCCAGAACAACCAAAGTATTAATGTGTGTAGGACAGTATGAGTAAATAGAAATGCCTATACTGAGGTATGAAAAATAAACTAAATTCATCAGCATTTGGAAACATCAATGTTTGTTGTCGAGATGCAGTACTTCGAACTATGAGTTTCATATTGCATTGTCTGTGTTATTATACATAATGTTCGTTCTAAATCCAAGACTGCAGCATCTTAATTTTAATGCAAATCGGTCTAAGGTTAATCCCTCGTATGCTGCTACACCAACATAACACTTCTTTTATCCCGCAGTGTATAAACATTTTTAATAGCCGTGTTAATTATATTTTGTACCTTTCTGCTGTTTTAGTCGTCATGTCGTATGTTTTATTTTGTAAGTTGTATACACTATTTACATTTTTATGCAAGCATGTATTTATCCTTTCAGGAATATCATAAAAGTTGAAATCAACGCTAATCACTTTTGTGTTTTGCTGTGTCATTCCAGAACAAGGGGAGGTGCCTGAGCTGGACAGCTTGATTGTGGGACGAAAAGGAAGCCCCCAAAATTGTTTAACATGCTTTAAAACTTCATGTCAGGTATTTATCGGTACCTATGATATCATAATGCACAGATGTCCTTCTCGGAGAACACAAGAACATTGCGGCCACTTCTATTTCCAAATTGCTGATGATAGCTTTAACTAACAATTGGCAAATGTAGGTATCTCCACTCCTACACTATTGTAACATTCAGATGTTCCTGGTTACCATGGTGTATGTTAACTGCTATTTGTGTGCTGCGCAATGTCAACACCATGTCAACCATGTAAGCTGCTCTACCAGTAAACGAATGCCCCTGGCCCTCTTCACTTCGTCATGCTTTTACACCAGCAGCTAATATATTGCAAATATGTCACTCTTTGTTCCAGTTCTGGCATACGTTGATCTGCCTACAACCGTGGGCTACTTCACCGACAATCAACGATGGTACCTATTCTATAATAAAGTAGTTCAATGTAGGTTGCTCTCCCCATGACTGCAAAGTACTGCACTAACTATGAATGATGTAACTGTCTCTCCCAAGTAGGCTGCTCATCCCCCCCACGGTTACAGACAACTGCCCTGGCAGAAAAACGATGTAACTTCTTTCTAGTTCTGATGTAGGTTGTGCTTCCAATAACAACAACAGACTAACTACCTGCCTAACAGTGAATCACATCACTTTTTTCCAGTTCTGAGGTAAGCTGTTGTACTTCTCTCTCTAGTTTGTGGTTCTTCTGTCCCATTTGCATGTAGTTCAGCTGCAGTTGTTTCTGATATTGCAGTACCTGAGTCTTCTCTCTCTGCCAGATCAATTTTTCTTTCTCAAATTCCTCGCCTTTCTTCTGAAGCTGGCCCTCTAATTCCTGTAGATTGCTTTTCAGTTGGGTTATCTCCCTGTGGGTTCGTCTCATCTCTGCATTATCCCCGGCCCCCCTCGAGTTACCTCCCTGATCGACCTGTAGGAGCTCCAGTTTGTCGTATAAGCCGGCGATCTCCTTCTCTCTGTCTTGAAATCTCTCACGGAACATCAGCATCTCCTCGTCCTTAGCTTGCAGCTTCTCCCTGCAAGACTTCAACTCGCTCTCGTGCTGTGTCAACTTCTTCTTTAGGCTGTCCCTTTCTTCTTTGATGTTCTCCTGCTTGAGTGTCGCTTCTCGTCGTAACTGGAACAGCTCCTGTTCCCTCTTCGTGAGCTTCCATTGGAGGGCGCAGAAATCCTGCTCCAGCTGTTTCTGGGCCGACTTTGAATTCTCCGATCCTTTGAGACTCCTGCGCTTGCCCTTCGCCTTTGCCTCGTTGTCCTGCACCTGCGCCTGCAGCTGGAGAACCTCCGTCTCCTTCCTCAGCGCCCGCTTCTCTAGATCCGAGATCTGCTGGTTCTGTTTCAGCCGGAGTTCTCTCAACTCGCCGTGGACCGCCTCCACTTCCAATTCCTTCTCCCTGACCCGACTCTCCATCTCGGACTTGAGCGCACGTTCGTTCTTCTTGAGCTGCTTCACCTCCTTGTCTTTGGTCTTGAGGTCTGTGTGCAGTCCGTCCTGTATATCCTTCAGGTAAGCCAGTTCCGATATATCCTGAGCGATCTCCTTGTCCCTCTCCTCCAGCTTCTGCTGCAGCGACTGGAGTTCGTCCTCCTGGATGCTGACCTGTTTCGACAGGTTCAGTTTGACTTCGTTGAGCTGATCCAGGGTCGCCCTCAATCTCTTCACCTCCAGGTCGCTGGCTCCGCCCTGCTTCTTTACCAGATCCGGCGTCTCCTGCCACTTACTGCTGCGAGCCTCTTCCAATTCTTCTTCCAATTTCTCCACTTTTTCTCTCTCTTGGAAGAGCTGTCTCTGGTACGAGTGAACCTTATCCCTGAGGTTATTGACATCGCCAAAGTTTTCATTGATTACCTTCTTTTGTGGGTTCTTACTACTACTACTACTGCTACCACTACTACTACTGGAACCACTTCTCAAGTTTGAGTTCTCGTCTGGTGACTTATGATGACTGCTCTGGTGATTGCTATTCCTGAAATTGTGAGATGCTTCTGTCTTTTGCCTCAGTCTTGTATTTTCCTGCTCCAGTTGCAGTACCTATATGCAAATAAAGCAAAAGAAAACAGACACTTCATTAACTAACAAGATAGGGTTTCCTTTGTCAATTCCCAGGAGATAGGTTATGCTTGTGCAATCTATTGAGCGTTCCTTTTCAACCTTCCCAAGTCCTCCACTTATAAATCGATATAATCTGACACCAAAGAAGTTTCCAAATTTTGTAATTCTTTAGTAGAAGCAATGCATGAGTGACACAAACTAACTGGATTACTTCTGCTGCGCAAACTAGTGTTCCAGAAAACAACATGATTAGTTGCAGGTAAAAAGGCCACATTTTGTTTAATATGGAATCTGTCATTATAAGGAACTTGCTATAACAGGATTCCTTCAACATTCAGTTTGATGTGAAGTAGTTTTTTTTAATTGTGTCAATCACATGCTGTGTGTACAACTGCTATCTTTGTCTCTACCATTAAACTACTACAATTCATGCGAGTTCGCAAGCCATTGCTTTTATAGGCACATACCTTTATTAATACCATAAAGGGTCTACTGCAATCACATACAACCTTTTGATTTATTGCCGCTTTTGGCCGGGCAACAGTAAACGTCTCCCACATGACCAAACTGGTTATAATGAATGAGAGATGGGACCATCATCAGATGGAGAGCACCCCATCGCATCACACAAACTACAACAATATATATGAATAGCTCTTGTGATATCATTACTAACCTATTCCCGCTCATCACGATACCACAATACATATTAAATATTTATTAATAAAAGTTTAAATCACACAATTGCGATCGTGTTTCTTTCATGAATTGAAAATGCCGCATGTGAACACTGTCAGCCTCGGATTACAGGCCCTGTTGCTTTTCGTTTCATAATATTTATTACTCGTGAGAATCCCATGAGAACAAAGCAGAACAATGCCCCGAGAAACAAATATTTTAACTGTACTTCCTTGTTTCGTGAGCTACAACAAATTTACCCTTCGGGTAAAAAGCTTTGAAAGATAAAGCCATCTAGATCATTGAGAGTCTCCAGAATACTTCTTCAAAGATTGAAAGTGAAAGATTGAACAAACAAGTCACAACTTGACTGGTACAGTACTGTGTGTGATAATCTGTTCAAAAACAAGGAAGACAAAGCCAACATATATCTATCACAGATGAATAACTTAAAGCAACATTCTTAATTCGGTCAGACTATACCTGATGCCCGATGAGCATTGTTTGCAGCATGGGCATTACTTTGCTAACGATGAAGCAACAGCCTACTAACTAGCTTGCTAAGTCAAATCTTATTTATCCTAGAAATGTCGGAAATGAGAACAAATTTTTTATTTCCCCCTTTTATATTCTCTTTGATGCATGACTAACACTATATAAAAGTTTTCGGGCAACAGAATTCATTTTCATCTTGGGAGGATGTCTTAGTTGTGATCAACTGTCATATCTCACTTTGAAAAAGAAGGGTTTGTGGCAAACTTGTCAAAAATTGATAAATCACTGCAAAAACCTGCTTTATGGAAATCTGGTCACCATAATAATGTTCTTCTAGGTTCCGCATCAACCACAGAACACCATAGGAAGACATTTTAAAACCATTTGTTACTACTAAGGAATTAAGGCATGGTAAGCTTATTTTATATTGATAGCACTTTAAGTCTATTTCTTTTGATTTCTGTGTGTTTCTTCTGAGGACTTTGGTCTCTGTGTGTTAAACTTGGTGGTCCAGTCACTTTGACAATTAAGACCATAAACTTGTAAATGATAATTTCACAAACACAGTAGTGGTACTAAAATATGACCTGCACCTAAGTTTCACTGCCGGTTAGCCTTATAACTGGATAGCCAACTGCCTTGTTATTGGATAGCCTCACTGCCATTTAGCCTTATTATAACTGGATAGCCTCACTGCCAGTTAGCCTTATTATAACTGGATAGCCTCACTGCTGTTTAGTCTTATAACTTGATAGCCTCACTGCCGTGTTATCTGATAGCCTCACTACAAGATAGCTTCACTGCCAGTTAGCCTTATTATAACTGGATAGCCTAACTACCGGTTAGCCTTATTATAACTGGATAGCCTCACTACCTTGTTATCTGATAGCCTCACTGCCGGTTAGCCTTATTATAACTGGATAGCCCACTACCTTGTTATCTGATAGCCTCACTACATGATAGCCTCACTGCAGGTTAGCCTTATTATAACTGGATAGCCCACTACCTTGTTATCTGATAGCCTCACTACATGATAGCCTCACTGCAGGTTAGCCTTATTATCACTGGATAGCCCACTACCTTGTTATCTGATAGCCTCACTACATGATAGCCTCACTGCAGGTTAGCCTTATTATAACTGGATAGCCCACTACCTTGTTATCTGATAGCCTCACTACATGATAGCCTCACTGCAGGTTAGCCTTATTATCACTGGATAGCCCACTACCTTGTTATCTGATAGCCTCACTACAGGATAGCCTCACTGCCGGTTAGCCTTATCATAACTGGATAGCCTCACTGCTGGTTAGCCTTATTATAACTGGATAGCCCACTACCTTGTTATCTGATAGCCTCACTACAGGATAGCCTCACTGCCGGTTAGCCTTATTATAACTGTATAGCCTCACTGCCGGTTAGTCCCAGTTGATGGCTGACCTTATTGCTACCACTGGTTCTTACAACTCTCTCACCTGTCTTTGTAAGCTCTGTTCCATGCCTGCTGCTGATTCTCTCTGCTTCTCAGACTCTGTCTTTATCCTGGCGAATTCTTTTTGCCATTCCTGTCTCTTGTCCTCTTGAACTTGCAAGATGCTTTCTTCGTTCTGTTCCATGGCTTGACGAAGACCCAGTAGTTGCGCTTCCAGTTCCTGCGAGTTTAAAGATAGGAAAGCTTAAACTTATACCAATTCATTGAATGGAAATTCGGACCTGGTTTGATCCCCACCCACTACTGTTCCGTCGCCATGCCCAATACACCTCCCCACCAGTCTTGTAGTTCATTCATTGTGAATGTGCTCAACAATACATTGCTAAACCCGAATGGCCACGATATGTCAAAATGTATTATTTAATTTGCTAGAATTCGATTAACAACCACATTGACACACAGATCCTGGCCAAAACGGCATCCAGCATGTGTTATTGCATTCAACGTAAATTAAATTCGGCAATAAGATTGCCTCCATCGTAATAACTATTTCTGTAAGAACGTAATCAGAAATAAGATTATCAAACTGGCTGGTTATGTAATACTTGAAACATACTGAACACTTCAATGAATATTTCACACTTCAATCAGTGAACTTCAAAAGAGGCATTTAATAAATATTTTGAATCTCGGCAGGCCACCCCCCAGCTGAAACAACGCAAAAGTTTTTTGGACAAAGGTACTGAAAACTGAGAGTGCTTAAGTTGCATGGAGACAGGTAAGTGAGCGATATTGAAAACTTCAAAGTTTAATGTTACTATTCATTAAGCATGCATTTTGTGATATGTCAGTCTAAAGTATCCAACATAAATCTTCTTCCGTTTTGTAATCCAAAACAGACGGACCTGTCTCTCCCTAGTCCATATGGAACAGAACTGTCTGAGCACCGTAAGTCCAAATAGGACAGGCCTGTCAGTCTCTAAGCGTGCAATGAATATAACAGTCTGCAGCTTATCCATCACAAACAGTAAACAGGTCTGAATCCAACAGACCTGCTTCCAGCCCATGTTGAACAGACCTGCCATTTTTTGGCTCCACAACAAACAGAGCAGTCTGATTTTACTCTAACAGGACAAAACCTTTCCCTCATTCTGAGACTCAAACATGCATAAAAAATCTATTAAATCAACCTGTTTCAGTAACTGTCCCTTCTGGCTATAGCCTATAAGTATTTCCTTTGTCCCAAATATAACATCCTCTTTCTATAGAAATCAAATGTAAAATCTATTCACACTGATCTTCCACTAATAAAATTGCCTGGGAATTCATGAATGAAAACTTCATGATTAATATCCCAGATTCCCAACCCCTCAAAGGCTTGTTGGATCGATTCCCCTAAGTAACAGTTCAAATTTAATTCTGACGGCTCACTTGGGGAATATCTCGAACAAGAATACTGATCAAAAATGAAGCCTTTTGTTATATAGTCTAAGGGAAATACTGACTACCCTTGGGGAGGGATGCACTCTGATATTAACCAAGGTTGGCTGTTAACAGAGACACACATCTGCAGTGAGACACATTTTTATGAAGGAAAACTGAAAGGATGAATGGAGGCTAAGTCACGCAACAGACATGACTGCTGCAAAGATGGCAAGATTGAAAACTGAAAGCAAAACTTCCCCAAATGCTACAAGCCTGCTGACAGACAGACAGACACACACACAATTCAATGTACTATGAAATAATAACAGCAGCATGCAAGTGATGCACAGAAACTTATCAACATTACAAATATCAAGCACTACCTCCACTCACTCCCACC
>JAIPMN010000132.1:0-13761 GCA_020650975.1 Apostichopus californicus | reverse complement strand
CCCCCCCCCCCCCCCCCACCCCCACTAAACCTTCAACCATTTATTTCTTGTGAAGAATCTATTTTCTGGAAACGCTAGTTAAATTCAAGCACTATTGTAATAAATGTTTATAACAGTCAAATTTAAAACCAATCTCACATTTTGATTGATTTGCAAGCATTTAAAGAGATAGATATATATACTAACTGCCTATATAGGCAAATATTTATGCTTTTAATTGGTGGTTTTTTCATTCTTCTGAAGGGTACCATACCTGAATTCTGTTTCTCAGAGCAGGAGATTCCTCGTCCGTGGAGATTTCTTCAATTATGGAAGATACGTGAGAGGAGATGGACTGGTTGTCGTAAGATGCAGCGCGGTGTTCAGGAGGAGGCGAAAGACTGCTGTGATTCAGCTGGCTGTTGAAGGGTGTATTATCATGACGGTCCTGGATGGAGGAATGACTGTAACTACGGCCTCTTTTCTCCAACTGGGGAGGTTGACTCCTGCAGAGAGAAAACAAAAAAGACGGATGTCACTTTTTAAGTCTAGGCTTGGCTTAAAAAATTACGTCATACCCATGACGAATGACACGTTACAAGAAAATAAACGTTTAGGAAGTGGAGAAGAGATGTATTAAATGATCGAGGAGATACTATAATGAATATTAAGATAATAATAATAATAATATTTGATCTTTATATAGCGCTTTACACCAGCGATAGGTCTCAAAGCGCTTTAAAGACGTTATATTACTCCTGGTCAATGAGAACCTGTCCCAGAGACAATCCCTTCAGCCGGCAGCAGTTATATATTGCGCCCAATGACAAGTTACCTCACAGGTACCCATTTAACCCCTGGGTGGAGGGAGGCAAGTGAGATAAAGATACAGCAGAAATGTTATATATTATCATCGTTCATCACTACAATTAACTTATGGAACCTTCCATCACATTTTATTTTCATTTTCAGAGCACTGAGAGTCAACTGGCACTTCCATAGTCAGCCGAGAATATATTAGATCAAATTTAACTATCACCCTCAAACAACAATTTCTAATGAGTAATAGCAAACTATTTAGGAACCTCGACTGTAGTTTACACTACATCAACATACACGACACCATTACCACTATTCTGAAAATTGTGATTTTTTTTTGCACGTAGCATTTTTACCATTCTTAACATATGTCACGATTTATTATCATGTAATTTTTTTTAACCACAAACTGTTCTTAATTACTGCAGAATGACATGCTATGAAAACAAACACATATCTTTTCTTTTTAAGCTTTGATTCCCAATCGCTAAAGTCTTTCAGTGAGAAATACATCAACTTTCAAAGAACATTTAAAATCATTTTGTTTCCACGAAAAACAAGGTTTTTTGGAAGGGTTAATAGGCTAGGACAAAGTCACATTGGGTTCACTGCAGAATATATATGTGTCAGTCTTTCATTATGCTTGTACTGCTTTTCATCTGGATTACAACATGGACATATTCTCACTGTGCCTTAAAAAGTCCACTCAGAATTATAAATGAATGAATAAATTAAAAACTAAGAAATGAAAAAGATAAGTGCGTGTTATAAAATAACATAAATTTAAAGAAACAAAAACAATTCAACCACTTGAGTGAAAGCAGAGTTGTGTTTTCCAACGAATATTTTCCCTCTCCGATTGGAAAAACAAGACAACTGTCACAGGAAAGGAAACAGAAATGATTTTGCCGTGACCCTTTGTTCACATATGAACCATAATCGTTTCCATCACTAATTCTAAACGGAAATGTTTTCATCTTTTATTTGCATTTAAAAGTACGAAATGGATATCCTTATGGATAAAATCAACATTCAGTGGACACCCAGGGCTGCAATTAATAACCTCTATACATACAAGTGTTCTATTAATTATCAATTTGATCTGTGGATAACATTATGCTGGCTTTAATATGCCATTCTGCTATCTGCGAGAATGAAAGAGTTCAAAATGAGATAATGTTCGTACCAAATGTAACAGGAAACAATTTCCTTTCAATAGTTTCAAATTATCAACTCACCATCATAATATCGTGAATTTACTAATTGTACACTTATGTATAGAATGTTTAAGATCCATGGGCACTTACACTTTCTGTCAACCATGAATCACAGTATGAGTTGGCTTGAACTCTGATCTCCACTGTTTTAATAGGGTTGTTGTACTCACCACATGTCTTTATTAATAATTTAATAATACAATCAATACTTGTATCAGATTCATTATTGCTTCCCTTCTTGAGATATAGTGTTCACAAGGTTTTCCCTTTGACCTCTGGTGACCCTAAATGACTTTTGACCTCCACCAAAACAATAGGGTTCTAATCAATATGGGGCATCCACATGTATGCCAATTATGAGATCCATCAAGGTTACACTTGTTGAGATATCGTGTTCACAAGCAGCCATCACACACGACCACCATCGCATAGATTCCTTCTGCCTTCGGCAAGGAATCCAAAAATAAATACTTCTTGTACCGTAGGAATGTATACCTAAGTAGACACACAATCAGGTCTGCTTTTTAAATTAACAATTTGAATATTCAGCTATCAGGACAAACTATTACACTACATCCTATGGTTTAGTTGTTCTTCAACATTAACTTAGGATTAGAGTGCAGAAGGATAGGGCTGCAAATATTAATTCAAGAGTTTGAAAACTGGACACTGTTTGGGGCATCCAGAGCAGGCATAAAAACTGAATCAATTTCCAAGCATCAAGAGCAGACAAACCTCACATCCAACATCTTATTTAAAATGAAACTTTTTCTTCTGCAACCTTTTCATGAATCCACATACTCTTGGACATTGAGAAATATATCTCCTTTCCAGCTGTTCAATGTAATTTCCCCTTTAAACACAACTATAGTATGTATCTCACAGTACTGTAGGAAGACAAGGGCCTACACTCTGTACTTAAATGGTTAGGACTTCACAGTACAAGTAATGCAGGTACTGTTAACTTTCAACTTTGGAAGTCTCAAGTAGTGTCCTAGAACTCACAGAGAGCTGACAACAAATTGAAGAGCTCAAACCTGCTTTTACCCGAATCTCATAATCTTAACTTTGACAGGAGATATAGTAATTACTGCAATTATATTAAACAAACATTTCTGTTCACAGGGCAAGTATCTTCTCTCCTTTGCTATCTAAATAACTTACTTTCTTACTTGTAACACACATACACACATACACACTTACATACACCCATACAAACGAACACACAGGACAGAAAAGTGCACAAATTAGACAGCGCCCCTGATAACAGATCAAGAGATGCAGTCCCAGACTAGTCCAGGTACCAACAAATTTAGGCTAGTTCAAGACCAAAAGTTACATCACTGAAACCAGAAAGAATATGATACTATATTTCAATTTTATTAAGTCCCTACCTGTACTAGACATTATCCTTAAATTTCCAAAAAGAACTTACCACGGTGCATTAGAAATAATTCCTTGTGTACTGATGAACCAGATCAGCTGCAAGTGTGGAAATTAGTTTTTACTTCCTCGAAGCAATGCAGAGAACTAATCCTGTTTCAACAACGTATGCATGATAGCAACTCGAGTCACTGTATGCTAGGTACATACCCGTGGATACAGAATGAAAGTAAAGCAGGGTATACTGCTTTCGAAACCCAATCAATAATGAAGGTACATTAAGTGGATGGTTTCACATTACTGTTGTAAAGTAGAATTATATGAGAGTGTACTTTATTGACCGACCATCAATTCAGTTTGAATATTAATTAGAAAAAATGAAAGAAATAAACCAGTGTGAAGATCCTCCCAATGATTACTTGCCTTGACAGTATATGAAGAACAAACTTTGAAATAGTTTACTTATTCTGGTATATTCTGTTGCAGAAAGTCACATCAAGGAACTGCTACTTGGGAACTAACTCTTCAAAACCTGTTCAAAATCATCTTTGGGTAACCTCAAAAGAACCAGTTAATTTACTCCCTTATAGAGATCATAGCAGTTTTGTCAAATTTGCCAGGATTGGCTAACACATGACTTCTGCTACCAGAATGGACATCCCATGAAAATTGATAAAGTGACTTCAGCTAACTACCTATAATTAATGGTCAGAAGGAAATCACCTTTTAATAGTACTTTGCAAATTATCTTAGACCTCTTGGTTAGCTGAAATTAGCAATGACATCTTACAACTATTATGTACAGTGATGTGGTATGGTGAGAGGGAAATACTACTGAAAGTAGATGTTGGCAAGTACAATTTAAGTCTAGATATCATATGCATGTTATTTACTATACACTGTGTCATTTCACATACCTAGAGCTTCATTATAAGAGTAATCTTCCATGCACTTATAAACCATGAGCAAATTTTGGTCTTGGAGAGACCTACATGTAGTTTTCACATTTTGGCAACGACCTGAAATAACCTTTGACCTCCACAAGGACGTTGGTTCCTTCAGGTC
Source organism: Apostichopus californicus (assembly GCA_020650975.1). Taxonomy (NCBI): domain Eukaryota; kingdom Metazoa; phylum Echinodermata; class Holothuroidea; order Aspidochirotida; family Stichopodidae; genus Apostichopus; species Apostichopus californicus. The sequence continues at coordinate 9,298 of JAIPMN010000132.1, read as the reverse complement.
ATTGCCCTCTTCCGTACAGATCTACCCATTACATAAGGTTTATCATTACTTGCCTTGGTTGGTATGGATGCAGTTCTAAGATATAGAAATGGGTCATGAGAGGGGCAGTGGGTTGGGGCAGAGCAGTGTTTAAGTGTTATTGACATTTTAGTACTCTTCACTAATTTCCAAAATTTGCAGGTCAGATGGGAGAGTACATTCATTGATAGGAGTCCCAGCAGCAAAGTGACTGCATAATTGTCAGTCAACATTTCAATCACAAACCTAATAAGCATTAACTTGTAACACACATTAAGAACAAAATTGTGTTGATGATGGGCTTTATTCAAGGTTTTACTAAGAAGGAAGTATATATAGAATAGAGACTTTCCCCTTGTAATTAACTTCCTGTCAAATCCATCATTTAAACCTTTAACAAAGAACTAAAGACCTTGACGACAAAGAGCTCTTGTTAACACACAGGAATCAAAAGTAAAATTCATAGTGGGGAAACAGTTGATAGAAAGAGCTCACATTCGTTTGTTCCGAGCACATAACGATCTCGACGAAATCAACAACTACGTCAAACCGTATGTCATGTAGCTTGGAGTATTGTATTGACTCAGTAATCTCAAAACTCTTGAAGCTAAACAATTACCTATTGGTAACTTCTGTATTACTAACACAGTATACAGGTTATATAAATTTATAGACCAAAAAAAAAAAAAAAAAGGCCTGTAAGAATACAAGCTATTAACACCCTTGAAAAGGCAGTATAAAGTGGTTAAATATTAACAGTGTGTAAACTTTCAGATAAAGTTGTCGAGTGTTTGTTAATTACCATGCACGCATCCATTCACTTCATTTTTTAAAATAACAATGCAAATTACAGAACAGATCTGCAATCTGGCCAGAGGGAGGTCCTTCCAGTTTCATGCTGAGGACAAAGCAGGAGTCAACAACATTTATCCTGTCATCCATGAATGATTAAACAGACAGACAGATAGACAGACAGAAAGCAAATTGTAATGTCATACTCATCGCATCACTAGAGACTTAGACACATGTACAATATATCTCACATATGGACACATACGGTCAATGCATACGCTGACAAGGGAATACAATGGAAAGAAAAAATGTATGCCATTGGCATAGGTAGTAAGAAAGATAGACAGACAGACAGACAGCATATTTAATATCATACTTGTCAATCACCAGTGAATGAATACACATAGTTCCTCACATTGACAAGGGAATACAATGGAAGGTAACAATGTAGGTCACGGGTATCTATGGATAGACAGATAATTAAACAAGATAGACAGATAATTAAACAACGTCCTATAGTAAATACTAATGCAAAATGCTACTAAAGTGCTATAGGCCTACATTCACGGTAGACATCCTACATACTAAATTTATTCACAGGACTTTCTTTTCGAGTTATCAGTTCACCTTTTTTTCAGATGCTTTCTCTGATCAAGTCACTTTACGTAACAGCAACTCTTTCCCGAAACCTTTCGAACTTCTACTACTCTGATGCAGCTTGCCAATGATCTTGTCGTTCTTGGAAACCAGTAACCATGGAAATAGTCACAACCAAAAATAGTGAGGAATCTTTGGCCAATGTATTGCACCAACCGAGACGGAGGGAGACTGAAAGAATCTGTTAACATACTATGATGTATGTGACTGAACCCATGAAAAAGATTTCATATCGCACAGAAATACTTACAAACATCTGAACAACAAACATTTGACGGAACATATTTCACATACGGACGGAAACCCTACAAACAATGCAAAGAGACCTAGCCTACAACTGAATCAACACTATAGACTTCAAGTACCCTCGGCCACCACATTCAAAGTCAACATACAAGTACTGTTCATAATATCACATGATCCACTGTACCGCAGGGGAATAATAATAATAATTTATTTTAAGTGCACAATATCAACATACACGTTATCACAGGCACTATAACACAAACAATAGGTAACAGAAAAGCAAAATAAAATAGTTCACTTTGCAGGTTATACCCACATCTAGTGGTATCATAAAACAGTTTGCACAAATAATTAACACACATGGTTGCCCTTGGTAATTAAAAATTAGATCACCATAATTCACAACGCGGCAATTAGCATATATATATATATATATATATATACATATATAAACATATAGACATGCTACTAACCTAACAGTACTTATAACAGTTAAAAAGAAATTCCTACCAAGAACACATCTATATTAATAATAATAATAATAATAATCAGTTATTTTTACGACGCTTAAGCGACCACAAATGTGGGAGAAGCCCGCAAGGGCTTATGGATTACAACTTACACGTCGGGTGGCTTCCAATTCAACATTTTAACTCAAATTTGGAATCTTTTCAATTTAGAAAGTCATTTCAGATGGGAAAACCGTAGATTGCTCTTGGATGAAAAACCCACCTTACTATGACCCGGCCGGGAATCGAACCCCGAACCTCCCGATTGCTAAGCCTCATTGCTTCAAATGCCACCGCCTTTATCCACTCGGCCACAGCACCGGTATATTGAAAAGGCGAGCTAACTATAAAAGTGCCTCCTGCAAGCCTATGTGAAGTCATAGCGCCACTGGGATCGGAAACCCTTTACTTTACCTCTGTTTTTGTTTACATATTTCCAAGATAGACTATTAATAGTGTTGACCCTGAAACCAATGTCACCGTTAGATCCATGTTATCAGCTGAAATTTTTTAGATTCAGCAAAACCCATCTCCATTATAGACAGGACAATTTTTAATAAATTTACAGAAAAGTATTAAAAATTAAAATAGATTTAGGTACACGTGGCTCAATGATATCATGTTAGGACTTGATCAAGTCTTCAACCTTGCATGTTTAGAAATTATATTAAATCCACCAAATCATCCTAAAAGGGAATAAGATTTTTCTTTACTGTTTTGGGGAAGTTGTTCACGACAGAAACCTCTATCAAATCAATGATGATTGGGTTGGTGTCTCCTTTAATGGGAGAGTGATGCTGATGACCACCTGTGGGAGAAATATGCAGGAAAACATCCTAGCTGATCTCACCTTCTTTGATTTTGGTCGAGGTAATTCATCGATTGTGAAGGTTGGATTTTTCTGTGCGGTGGTCGCACTCTGTTCTCATGTTGGGCCATACCATTGGTATAATGGTGCCCAGACGGTGGGATTTCTTGGAGGGAAACTGCTTTGGTGGGTGGTCTTCCGAAATGGTGACTCCCTGGCATGAAACCATTTGGCGATGCAATTCCTCTTCTCTGATTGGTCAACACGACGTCGGGCGGCTGGCCGTGGATGGCTCCCGTGTCAGACAGGGCTGGAGAATCCACTCCTCTTTTGGTGAACCCCGGAGATGAAGATGCGCTCCCGGGAGAGGGAGGCCGCACCGCTATTGGTCTGATCAGTCCCTTCGGCTGAAAGAGAGAAAGAAGGATGAAACGTTTGAATCAGACAAGATGAGAAGAATAATAAGAATAATGTTCAAAGAAAGAAGGGTGGGAGATGGCCCAGAAAAAGTAGGTGTGTCTGATGGCTGCGCTGCTTTTCAGGAAGGTAACAAATTTAACTAGACCATGTTCGAATGAAGCCAGACCAGTGCATTTTAGTTTTGGTGTCACAACTGTAACTGCAAGACGATGGTTACCAAATCCAATGAACTCCTGGACTGGATATGAGCAGGAATCTCATGAAATCTAACCCAGGCTCAGAAAGACACATGTGTGAGCCAAGACCATGTATCACAGTACTAGCTTGTCACAACCTATTCAAAATCCTTCCAAAACTATTATGACGTTCAAAGCTCGAAATCTCCAAATTAGGATGTACGCTCGGTAAGCGGGTCACAGTGCCACTTACCTATCTATTGAAAGGTAATGTTCTTCCCATTGGTTGACTACATAATCCTAAGCTTATTATCAGATGAGATTTGTGGAGACCGAAGGAAACTGGGTTCAAATTACAAATCTGGGCAAAGGCACTTCTTAACAATGGCAAAAAGGGAAAAGTATAATGCATCTCTGCATGTTCTTTTTAATGGCGCATGTATATATATACAAACAATGTGTGTAGTGTGAACAAAACTAGGATCACATGATATAAACAATTTAACTCAATCAAAAATGGCAATGATGGAATTTTTCCAATATGTCATCGACAAGGGAAGAAATATGACTCATGATATAACAAAACATTATAAGGGTTATATGCACGTGCAGCTTAATACGTTCTTGCTATTAACAGTTTTACAATGGATATGACCCCTTACAAGGAGTACTCAGAAATGAAAGTTCAGTAATGTATTTAAGAGATTTGGTACATCCCCATCAGCTATTGATCCACTTGACTTCTCATCGAGAACTTGGCATTCCACGTTGCTATGAGTATCATGCAGATATCGTCCACAGACCATATATAGCTATCACTGTACCGGTGGTACCAGCATGATGCGGTAAAACGAATATTACAATCAGTGAACAACATTTTGAGTATAAGCCTGGGGTAGAGGGTAGATCAATATTAAATAAAGAAGTATAGTATATTAACTGAAGAGAAGCCACATATGTTTTGCATTGGTTGCATTGCGTGTCTTCTGTCAAGGCTGTAATATTGTGTTTGCTGACTCTGGAAGATCAGGGAGGTTGGTTGGCAAGGGTCATAGATCAGAAAATGTCTTCAAATGTTTTTTTCTGTATCAGATTCTTAGTAAAAGTAATATGATATTAAAAGCATCTCACATGAGTAATTTCATGTGGATTCAGCATAATTGACATGTGTCAGGGAGGAACAATTAAGGATATAATACCAATCCATCCATATATCTATCATCAGTCCTCTGTGTGTATCTTGGAGTCTATGGATGAGTATGTTCAAGAACTGCCACTACAGGGAATTCTTTGTTTAATGTTTAAATTTTGCAAACAAAGTTTGAGGTTCGTCTCATTCATTAAAGTCCACAAAAAAAAAAAATGGAAATACAAGGATTCTGCACACAAAAACTAATATTGCAAACATTTGCTGAACAATTTATTTGCGCTTTTTGGGGGGGTTTTTTGGTTCCCATTATCAGATATATCACTTTCTGGTCTAAGAACAATCTTTCTGTTTGGCAGATATCTTGATATTGTTGGTGATTTTTAATATTCATATTTTCTGAATTTTTATATTTTTGTTGAAAATTGTTACCAAAACTTGTTAAAATATTTGGCTCACTGGCCTGTATGCTCATATACTACTCTATATGACAAACACTTGTTTAAGTCCCTTTCCTGAAGGACCCCAGGGCATCCTAGGGGTTGAACAGGGTCACTCCAATTATACTCATATTCAAATCTCTTTAGGTAAGTTTTTAACACTTTATAGCAAGCGATAAAATAACAACAATTTGGTGCATGAAACATTGCCAATTATTATCAAAACTTTGAAACATTTGAGATCGAACAATATGTTAATTTTCTTAAAGTTTTTCACTTTTTCAGATTATTTTAATATGTATATATCAGCAGTGTCAAGCCTGACAAACCAAGAGGCTGTGATAATAGATATAACTACTTTACTTTCGGGATATTCCAATGTTGTCTTTGCTTCCAAACCTGCAAAGTTAAAGTTACTAAATGGAACACATTGGTGGATCACATTAGCTGGTTGGAGCTAGAAATGAGGATAAGAACCTTTGACCTAATCTGAGGGGAATACAGAAGAACAGTTTTGTTCAATAATAAAAAATTAGAAAAAATACAAAGAAGAAGGAACGAAGCAAACAGAAAAAGCAAAAAAATACTGAAATAAGGAGAGCAAAAAACTCTTGAAGGATTTAACACTCTAGTCTTGACTGCCTGCTGAGTCGTGTACTTGGGTCTGTTATTTCTGTCCCCACTCTGGAGAGATTATACTCAGAAAAGGCGACAAAGTATCCAGCTTCTATAAAAGGGATTGCCTTTTATTCTACCGCCAGCGGGCTATTTTTGTAAGCTGCCGGGTTCCAGAGAGCACCGGTGGAAATTCAACACCTGACTAACTTTACCAGATCTTCTGTTTGACTTCTAGATTTCAAGGTGAATAACACTATCTCAAAGGAGACTATTGTGCCTTTATGCTAAAATCAGAAGGCGGTAACGGCATCGTTCCCACGGTTGTACCTACACCAATAAGATTGCCAATTATTTATTATTATCATTATTATTATTATTCAGTTAGGAATTCATTTGATTTCAACCTCATGCATTTTAACAAGACAGCTCAGAGCACCGGTAAATTTTTACCTTGGCAGCTTAAATAATCATCATGATAAAAAAAAAAAAAAAAAAAGAGTATATTTTAACCTGCATTTTTCATACTGGGTCAAGTTTGAGCTGGCAATATGGAGATGACCGAATAGCATACATGTGTTATCAGAGAGCATGGATGAATACTGTGCTGTAAACACTGATACGTTGGCTAATTGCATTATAATACAAATCATCTTGTCCAGGTAAAGGACCCTACCCAACCCCACCCCTACTCTCCTTCCAAATCCACTTCAAAGGGCCATTGTGTTAATACAACCTTCAACAATGCTATGAAGAGTTGTTTTCTTTTCTATATGCCATCATTGTAGTCTAGTTTAATGAATATTCAAATTATGCAAATTATACATCAGACCAGATCGTCACACGCACTAACTATGAGACGGCAGTGCGAAAAACAAATATAAATGTACCAGCAAATTAATTTAGTATTTAATCTCCACCAGACAGTTGGATGTACAGTTTTAATTATATATTCATTCTAGCATAACCAACAAAATTTCTACAGGTTTTTTCATAGTACTTAAATAAAACAAAAATATTTTATGTGAATCCAGTGATTCTTGAGAAATTGTTTTGACTTCAGTACGTCGAGTGACGTTTCGACCTAACACAGTTTACCAGCATCCGCACTAACTGAAGGGAAAAATTCCAATCTCTCAGTATCTAGAGACTTCATCTACTGCACCCAAATCAAATCATTGCATTTTCTAAGGCTCACCATTCACCATATTCACTAAGAACACTCTGACCAAATGCCCTGTAAGAACTCTGAGAAAGCCTTTCTTTTCTAAGAAAATGCAATTAGCAAGTTTTCTTTACTTGAAAAAACAATGATTTAAGTCCTGATCCTCTCTCTATATAAAGTAACCTAAGCTATTTACAACTGCTATGAATGTGTGGTAAGCAGCTCAAGGAGTATTCTGTAAATGTTGACATTTTGATTTCAAAATCCAACACTTTTCTCAAGATTTTAACATCTCTTGGGCATTTCACGAAGCAATCGAACGAGCAGTTCTTCGTCTTAAAATTCTTTCCAAAAGGCTGAAAAATGTTGTACACTGCCAGCGCGACCTATAAACGATGAATTAGTTCTGAAAATTCATTCTGATCATTTACCCATCATTCTTTGTTTGTATTAACATTGTTCTTCACATTGAAACAATATTTTACTCCCTATGCTTGGTACTGTAGAATTATGGCAAACTTGGTGATTCCCAGCAAAATGTTGAATATAAACTGAAGAGAAAACATAAGTTTTGTTAAGCAGTGTTTTTAATTCAAAATAGTAGACCATAGCAGAATCAACCACCTTTTAGTGTCAAAGTAATTTACTAAATATTGGTCTCCCCCATACAAGAATACTAATTTATGCAGGACCAAGAAAGGATTATCATCATGAAACAATGCATACCAAGCCTGCCTCACACTATTGTAAAGTAGGTTTTAATGTGACTACCTACATGCATACACTAGTCTCTCATTATATATACTGTATATGCATACATGTATTGTACAGCACACAACTTTGTTTTCCTTTCCTATAATTACCAAATTGTTGGTTCCACACGAGGCGGCAAGCAATGATAATAATTTGCATTATTAAACTTAAGATATACTATGCCTGCCAGCACTAACTCCACTACTAGCAGTACTCAATTGAATCCACACACAGACAGACTTGGTTACGTACAATTATTACATGCACATGTACAGTACATTACACACATCACAGGACATTTCTTGTGTCTGATACCAGTTACAGTGATACAAATTTTTTTGTCTCAATTGGAGACCAGACAAAAGAAAATTATGAAATATCAAGAGGTGCCGAGGTTTCGTCTGTACTAAATTCTAATGTATGTAGGGTTCGACACATTCGAGAATGTAACCTTAAAATATTAACACAGGTGCTCAGCTGTACAGACTTACAATCGCCATTTAGAACATGGATAACATTCATCAGTTGTCGTTTAAAATTCTAATCCAACACATGGTCCAAAAATCTATAACAGAAATGTTTCCTTAACTTATGAAATCTAAATCTTGTTTTTGTTGTCTACAAAACAGAATCGAGAAAGCACACGGTCTAGATCCGGTCGTACTTACGTTCAAGAATCGCTGCAGAATGTAGTCATCTGCCATTGTTTACCTGAAGACGAGTCACGACAACCGTATGACACTGCCGTGCAAAACATTTAACTACCAAAGATGTGCCACCGTACGTAGCACGTACGTAAACACACACACAGACACCAGTAATCCTCAGAAAGTGAGTATGAATGTATAAAGCTAGCAAGCTAGTCTCTGTGTTCGGTGACTGCATGCAACTATCTCACTCTACCATACAAACATATATTGATTTTATTAAAAGAATGGGCTGTCAGCTGCTGCCTATTTGTCATAGAATCAGTCTAGGAAACACCCAACAAAGAATGGGGGGGAAAAAATGCACTTTCACAACAAACAAAGTGTTTTATAAACATTGATAGTCCAATCAATTATGATCTCAGCTACATATCGAGATGACGGAACACAGGAGGGCGTGATTGAACACGCTTGAGGCAGAGTTACAAAATTGGTATTTAATGGAAAGAGAAACCACCAAAAAATTTTCCATGAGAAGAGAATCAAGAGCAATTTGTGGTGTGTAGTTCAAAGCTTATATCAGAATATGCATGAAATGGAAGTACTTGAATATATGTGGAACTAAAGGCGAGGATGGGAATGGGGGGGGGGGGGGGAAGGATATATAACAGTGCATTGAACAAGATGTTTCACTGACTTCTGGAAGGAAGGAAAGTTCTCTGCCTGAGGATATGAAGTTCATGATTGGGAAAAATCTGGACAATTTTTGAAACTCCCAATCTTCTGGAAAAAATCTTGAAACACTAATTTTCAAATTTTTAAACTTTAAAATATAGAGAAGGATTGAGGATGTGTTACTTTGTATTACAGGGCTGGTGTGCCAATAAAACGACATTTGACAGATA
>JAIPMN010000130.1:3517-24058 GCA_020650975.1 Apostichopus californicus | reverse complement strand
TATATATTAAATGATAAAAAGTAAGATTTTAGCAACAGCTGACATGTAGCCTACTTTACTACTCTACTCGGTTTAATTTCACGATTCTTCGAAAATGTCATGAAAGTTTTCACTGAATAAAATATCGCACCATAAAACCATTTTATCGCAGAGTACACTTGTGTAATACAATAAAAGAGATATATCAATCATATACATGCATGATATACATGCATGCAACAGAGCAAAGATAAATAAAATAATAGGATGATAAGAGAAGGTTGAAAAGAGGCAGAGTCGTCAGTGTGTATACTCTTTAATCTTATTAGCTATTAATAAAACGATGCTTTATAGAGATTCAAAATGATGCAGGAGTGATTGCTAATAATGATTAAGAATATGATATCCGATCACTCCTCCGTTGACAATATAACCGTTATATCATTATAGATATAGATCAGGGTAAATACAAAATAACACTTGCATATAGTACACTGAGAGGGTGGAATGGAAACCTGTATTTTGAGCTGCATAGTGTTAAATGGATTTTGTTAGATTCTGACCAAGTCTCATTTTAGTTGCACATAATTTGTATAATTAGGTATGGTTGCCACGTCACCGGTGAATCGATCACACCACCGTACAATCGATCACATCACCGTACAATCGATCACAACAACGTACAATCGACCACATCACCGTACAATCGACCACAACCCTACACAGACGATCACAACAACGTACAATCGATCACACCACCGTACAATCGACCACAACCCTACACAGACGATCACAACAACGTTCAATCGATCACATCACCGTACAATCGATCACATCACAGTGCAGTCGATCACAACACCGGACAACCGATCACGTCACCGTAGAATCGATCACATCAGCGTACAATCGACCACAACCGTACACAATCGATCACAGCACCGTACAATCGATCACATCACAGTACAATCGATCACATCACAGTACAGTCGATCAAAGCACCGTACAATCGATCACATCACAGCACAATCGATCACATCACAGTACAATCGATCACATCACAGTACAATCGATCACATCACAGTACAATCGATCACATCACAGTACAATCGATCACATCACCGTATAATCGATCACATCACTGTACAATCGATCACATCACCGTAGAATCGATCACATCACCGTACAATCGATCAAAACACCGTTCAATCAATTACATCACAGTACAATCGATCACATCACATCACAGTACAATCAATCACAGCACCGTACAATCGATCACACCACAGTACAATCGATCACATAACAGTACAGTCGATCACAGCACCGTACAATCGATCACATCACAGTACAATCGATCACATCACCGTATAATCGATCACATCACTGTACAATCGATTACATCACCGTACAATCGATCACATCACATCACAGTATAATCAATCACAGCACAGTACAATCGATCACATCACAGTTCAATCGATCACATCACAGTACAATCGATCACATCACATCACAGTACAATTAATCACAGCACCGTACAATTGATCACAACACCGTACAATCGATCACATCACCATACAATCGATCGCATTGCCATGTGTGTGTGTGTGTGTGTGTGTGTGCAGGTCTGCATTTCCATGTTAATCTGTAAATGAAATTGATTCCGCTTTAACTTTTCATTTTTATTGTATGAAAAGCCCGTTCTGTTTTGTGAGTGTATTTAAATATTATTGTAATAATTTTTGTAATGATAACAATAACAAAAAGGAGTTAACCCCTGATCGACCTCGCGAGAGGTCCTACGGGGGATAATAGTATTGTTTTCATAGAATAGACACTTTTTTTTTCTTTCTTTTTTCTTGGGAAAGTTGTCAGTCAGGGAATTGATGAGAAGTGAAGTATTATGCAATAACATTGTGTAGAAGCCATATATAAACAAGAGGTCGGAACTGAAGAGCCAATTAGGTAGGCATTAAACCCTGTTGAACCGCGTTTGATTATTATGACACGTACTTACGGGGTTTCAGTAATCAAGAGTTTGTAAGGCTTATTATATATTCTATTTAAAAATTGGATTTCTTTTTAATATCGTCTACCATGTTAATAACGTGATATCTGTGCTATTATCAGAAGCAATTACCGCCCCGCTGAGAATGAATATTCTCTTTATGATAACGAGAGCTTTTTCTTTCTGATTTTGAACGATGAGATGAGCCTATAAACACTGTAATATAACTTTTTGAGATATGAAAGACCACTGTTGTATATGTTCATGGATTTACAACTATATGATATAGTAAAGGAAGTAATATCCAAAGATTAATCAATAATTTGTATATGGACGTTGCGTCCATTTTGGTTCACGAGTTGGTAAAAAAATCCAATGTTTGGTAGATATTTATTCCAGTTATTGGATGACTTCATGGTTACCAACGAAAACCCCATTGTGACATAAACCAGTAGAGTTTGAGAGGGAGCTTTCACAAATATTTTCTTGTGGAGTTTTTAATGCTGTCAGAGCTCAGCCGTTGCATAATAACTGTTCAAATAATATGCTTAAACAAAACGTGCAAAAGTGCTCCTTTTCATAAATTTTAGCGCAATTTTCTTAATGACATAACAATTTCCCCAGTGGCGTACTAATCGGGTGAAGGTGTGGGTCCGCCCGGATACCAGTCAGGGAGGTGCCAGCCCCCATGCCCCCAAAGTCCATATTGTTTTTGTAAATCATTGTGTAATCAGATAGCGCCTTTTGCATTTAAGCCACCTTACATAAAACAAATTTTTCTCAAAGTGGAGGGGGAAGTCTAAGACACTTCCCCCAGACCGGCATTTCCGGCACTGGGTGACAAATGGAAGAATCTGCCACGGGTGCCAGCTATTCTAGGAAGGCACTGGATTAACCATATTGTTATATATATAGTTTCTTTTCTTGTCCCTTTATATTCTGTAGGCTATGAGTCAAACGGTTATACCAGGGAGTTGTTATGACAACTACCTGGTTATACCGACCAACAACAGCTCATGTTACCGTTGGCACAATGGATGTACACGTAATCATGCAAGGTATAACGGCCATGACACCATTTCATTTCTATTTACCCGTTGTGATAAATCTGGTATCAATGGAGGCCAAGGGCGTAGGAACCGGTGGGGCTGGGGGGCGCCAGCCCCCCCAGTGAAAAATGTGGTGGGGCGGAAGTATCATTCCGCCCCCCGCTCCGCAAGTCAGAAAACCCCTTTTTCATTTCCAAATGAGAAAAACAATCTCATTTGGAGAACGAAATTGCATCTTAAGGCCAGGTGAAAATGCAAAATTATTTACAAAATGGAGTGGGTGTTGAAGTGTGCTATATTGCACCAAATTGCATCTGAGGCCACCTGGAAATGCAAAAAAATCAATCCCCTTAGACCCCTCCCCCAGGCCGGCCATCAGTCTTCAGCCCCCCCCCACTCAAAAGTACCTTCCTACGCCACTGATGGAGGCGTTAACGTTGGTCAAGACGATAATGAAATGAGGACCAGAGAGGGGAAGGGGATGTGGTGACTGACCAGTCGTCCAATCGGAGATGGGCACAGAGCAATAGGGGGGGGGGGGGTGGGTGGTGGAGGCTATTAGCCGCCAAATCAAATCCGATACTAAGCAAGTGTAGGACAATATTTGTTCCATAGTTCTACCTACGCGTATTGTTATCACTAAGAGAGTAAACGAAAGAAATTAAACGTCTACAAGCTCGTAATGCATAAAAGAATATATATTTTTTAGCTCCACTCATATTCAAGCAGGTTTGGTTATATTTAAGGATGATTTTAGTCTTAATACGTCATATTGACTGTCCAAGAAATAGGAATGAGTTGAGTGCCGGTAATGTTTCTGTATATAGTCTGGTTTGCGAGATTGCGAGATTGGGCCCACTCAGCCCAAAAATGGCCTAGGAGTTTTTGGGACCCAGATGACCTGCATGTACCAGCTATTAACAAACAAAGGTCGCAAGTTATTACAATGTTAACTTATTTACGTTTGACCCCATAACCTCATTAATATTTACAAGGTCAGCGCCAAAAACGATAGGGCACACCTCACTATAATACATCCACATATATCCAACACTCCGTTGTTGGGTTATCGTGAATCAAAGTAAGTGTCACAGACGCACACACACGCCAACCTGACTGGATTGGTTCATTTGCTTCCAGCAAGAAACCAAAAATGGACAGCAGAGCACCATTGGTCGACATTCAACACTATTTGTCATTGATAAACTGTTAATTTACTGTCAATAAATATTTCAATATTCCAGGCCATAGGTCTTGGTTTCCAATTGAGTATTGTGTTACTTCTGGGAAACTGAACCAATGTATAGTGTGTTAAACTAAGTAGTCCAGCCGCTTTAAATTGATAGGCCTCGGATGTTCTGAGGGTTGTTTCTCAATTCTGGGGTGATAACAGATTTGTTTAGCGGTCTATATATCAAAATTAATTTGGTGCTCTCAGTCAACCTTCAAGTTCTTTTCTGATGTACACGCTCATTAAATATTATGTCTCTTCATAATGATCTCGTTAATGACTGTAAAAATGATAGTTCGACATTTAGAATCAGTGGGCCTTATACATTTACGATAAAGTTGTATTCAGAACTTGGGATTTATCTCGACACTTTGTCCTGGGAGAGTATGCGAGGGGTGGGGGGGGGGGTGAGGTATGGTCAGTGTCGTAAATAGGTCAGTGCAGCTGGTGTGGACTCATTTTGCCAGGGCCCTATGGTATGACCGATAACCGCCTGAAGATAAGTGTTTAAAATCAAAATATTTATTAGTTTTCTTAAATAATGTTCAGTTCGTAAAGTTCTCTCACAATAACGATCAAATTGGGAATAAAAACCAAAACCTGTCCTCAACAGAGAAAGCCTGATAGTGCCATATCTAGATGTCAAGAGGTGACAAGTTCGAAAACTCAGCCAAAACCAAACTATGACTGGGCTTAGTTGAATGCAGACTCTCCTCTTGGGAGTTGGGGGAGGGGGAGGGGAGAGAGGGGGGGGAGGGGGGGATTGATTGCATATCACCTATTTATATCGGCTATGCTTCTGGTCGAGTGGGCATAATACAGAGTTGTAATGCGACACTTCATCCTAAGTACAAGTAACTATCAGTGATTTTCCTGGCACCAGTTTTATCATTGACTCAAGTCACTGTGTTAGTTCTATGGGGGATATTGTTTTACATTCTTCTAGGATTCGCTAACTACCTGACATTTGAGTGACTTGAGCATTGTTGTTTACAACACTGGCGTAATGACCGCAGTTTTGCCCAATGGTCTAGGTCATGGGTCAATCTGCCCCTGATGATAACTCCCGGAAATGGATGGAACGAGTGACCAAAGAACATGGAGATAGTTAGAATTGATAATTATTACGCTATGTTTATTCGATGAATCTTGCACTAAGTAACACATAGATAAATACATATATATATATACAATGGAGATTATAGTATCTTAAATGATAAAATGCTGCACAGTGAAACATAAACAACTGTTTTAAAGCCTGGGCTGTAGATACAGCAAACTGATGGACAATAAAGTGAAGACATACATGCTGCAGATGTGACCATTAAACCAACATGTAACAATATGGTGAATTCTCATTCTAAAGAAACAAATATATTATCACTAGTCTCATATCCTTTACATAACCAAACCGATGTAATCATTTTACCAACTTCACATAAACCATTACCCAACTGATGTAATCATAAACTATTTACCTCCATTCCGGAATCATCCTTACCCAACTGATGTAATCATAAACTGTTACCAATCTTATGTAATCATCCTTACCAAACTGATATAATCATAAACTGTTTACCAATCTTACATAATCACCATTATCATATACATGTAATCATACACTGTTTACCTCCCTTCCGTAATCATCCTTACCAAACTGATGTAATCATAAACTATTACCAATCTTATGCAATCATCCTTACCCAACTGATGTCATCATCAACTGTTACCAATCTTATGTATCATCCTACCAAACTGATGTAATCATAATCTGTTTACCTATCTTACATAATCACCATTATCATATACATGTAATCATAAACTATTTACCTCCCTTCCGTAATCATCCTTACCAAACTGATGTAATCATAAACTATTTACCTCACTTCTGTAATCATCCTTACCAAACTGATGTAATCATAAACTATTTACCTCACTTCTGTAATCATATTTACCAAACTGATTTCATCATCGACTGTTTACCAATCTTATGTAATCATCCTTACCAAACTGATGTAATCATAAACTATTTACCTCACTTCTGTAATCATCCTTACCAAACTGATGTAATCATAAACTATTTACCTCACTTCTGTAATCATATTTACCAAACTGATGTCATCATCGACTGTTTACCAATCTTATGTAATCATCCTTACCAAACTGATGTAATCATAAACTGTTACCAATCTTATGTAATCATCCTTACCAAACTGATGTAATCATAAACTGTTACCAAACTGATGTAATCATAAACTATTTACCTCACTTCTGTAATCATCCTTACCAAACTGATGTAATCATAAACTATTTACCTCACTTCTGTAATCATCCTTACCAAACTGATGTAATCATAAACTATTTACCTCACTTCTGTAATCATCCTTACCCAACTGATGTAATCATAAACTGTTACCAATCTTATGTAATCATCCTTACCAAACTGATGTAATCATAAACTGTTTACCAATCTTATGTACAACCTAAAAAGCCTTTATAATCATTGCCTGCTTACCGAGTTTACACAAATTAACATTGAGCTAACCTCAACATCACCTGTACAGATAGATACAATAAATTCATTATCATACCTACCCATCCAGTTTGACGATATCACGATTAACAGGTTACTTCTTAATGTGAGGGGGGGGGGGCTCTCCAGACATCACTCAGATCCATCAGAGGGTGCCGTCACAAGATCTTACCTAGTTTCCTGAACTTGACAAGCTGCAGTCTCAGACAGTATATCACATCGACACTGTGAGCTGATCACTATACAACTTCCTTTCTAATTATTGTAGACAGGTTTTTGAATCATATTTTCGAAGTTAGAAGTCAAACTAATTGTTTTAAACACCTTAATTTGTGCATTTTAAATCCTGTTTTATTTAACCTTGAACTAGTCAATTAACAAGCACGTGTGCATCCAAGCTTATCTGGTGAGTGCGACCGTGTTACCTTGATTCAGGAATAATATCAGAGTCCCCTTTGTCAAAATTCTGGAGAGCCCCTCCCTCTGCTGGAAAGTGTCTACCAATCAATTCTCAATCAATATCAAACATGAATATGTACATAGTAATTCAAATGGAATACATAGAGTCAATTAGATAATTTAATAAATTATGTGTACAACAGTGTTATGCAATCTAATGTTTGGGTAAACTATGCATAAAGGCTAGGATAATATTACAGTGCATTTGATTCAGCAACACAACCTTTTAAGATGAAACTTTTTGTGAGAAATGCATGTTGAGAATACCAATAGGCTATCCCATCCATCCCATGGTATGGTTTACTGCTCTTATTGAGAACACGTATCTGAACCTATACCTGTGCACACAATATAAGTATATATATTATTTCAGGACTGATAACAATACATTAGAAAGTGTGTGTCTGCACTTGTTTTGTATTCTGACTGAGGGCTTGAACAAAAGAAATTGCGAGTCCTCAGACGAGTAGAATCACCAGGTCCTCAGACAAATTCTATTGTTAATGGATATTGTTAAGATTAGGTAGGGTACGTGGACTTGAAGTGTATAAAAAAACAAAGGGGTCCTCAGTGTGAATGTAAAACACACCTGGGTGTGTCTGTGTCTGTTTAGAGTAGTTTCAAGGAGGTTGTGTACATGGAGGGGGGGGGGATTGGGGAGGGGGGGGGGATTTGGGTTATCTGTAATATTTCTGTTTGCTGATATGGATGATATATTTGCTGAACTCCAGTGTGTTTGTTAGTTTTGATCCTCTCATCAAGTGGAAAGAACCGTATCTAGACAGGTCTTATCTTCATTTCTGTGTATTTGATGTTATATTGACCTCCAGGTAGAAAAGACCAGTATATGCTTTTTACATCATCATCTGCTGCAGTATAGTTACCATTGAGGTTAGAAAGTGCACAGTTCTTGTACCACCAGGCACCATGGAGAATAACAGCACAGTTAGTACTGCCTGATTCATCATTGTCCCTGTCAAAGGTACTGAAGGCATAGTTAAGATGAACACTCAAAGCATAACCACCAGGGGCACCTCCATCTATGTCTGTGAATTAAACAAGTAAATATATTCCCTTAAACTACAATCCATCACAATTAAGGGACCTATCACAATATAAATACATTAAATAATTAGTAAATATGATTGGATATATGTTGAATCTGGGCAGCTCCATAAACTCGGACGTACATTTCGGATAGTTTATTGGTTCATATCTCAATGAGTATTTATATGAGATAAATTTTAATTTGGACATTGTGCGTCATCTGCCCTCCAATTTTATTCTGTGGGGTTTTAATTTTTTTACCTCCTTATAAGCCGCACAAAATTGTTTAAAAAAAACCTGTGATGGACGTACTTAGAAAAGTGACTTTTTTTCAGATCATAAATCTTATTGTAGATCGCTGTGATTTGGAATGTAAAACAATTAAAAGCTTACATGCATCATGTTAATAAGACCTTAAACTAGAATAAGCAGTAAAATCAAATATAAATTTGATCACCTTCATGCGATATTTTCGCTAAGTTCTTGTGTGACGGACGTACATTTTTATGTGACGGACGTACATCTGCAAATTGTACGTCCGTCACAACACAATTGAGTTCCAATAAAGCAAAGTTTAATTTGTATATTGTAACGTAACTCCCTTGTTTCACAACTATTATTCTTACAACCTTGCAGCATGTTCTGTAACTACGGAGGACAATTTATCTCAATACTATACAGTACATATATATAGTAGTCAACACGTTTTTACCACTTAGCTGAGCGGTACTACAAGATTTTGACCCATGCTGACCTCAATGACCTTTGACCTTTAACAGCATTAGTAGGTTTTGTACTCACCAAGGGCAACTTACATACAATGTGTGAGACGCATCCAAGTTAACACCATGTGAGCCTGGGTGCAAAGTCTTCAGTACTGATCAATGTTGACGTCAATGACATTTTACCTCTTTACAATCAATAAGGGTTACTAATTTTGGGAAATCTACATTCTGTAAGTGTAAAGTTTACACTACTAAGTTAACCAAGAGCTATTGACCTCAAATGACCTTTGACCTTATGCTTAATCTCTGTGACAGACTACATTACATATCACTACACAGCAGGACATTCATGCTGAATCACTGTGACAGTCTACATCACATATATCACTAACCAGCAGGACATGTATGCTTACTCTCTGTGACAGTCTACATCACATGTCACCACACAGCAGGACATTGATGCTTAATATCTGTGACAGTCTACATCACATATCACCACATGTGCAGCAGGACATGTATGCCTAATCTCTTTGACAGCCTACATCACATATTACTACACAGCAGGACACTTATGCTAAATCTCTGTGACAGTCTACATCACATATCACTGCACAGCAGGACATGTATGCTTAATCTCTGTGACAGTCTACATCACATATCACTACACAGCAGGATATTTATGCCTAATCTTTGTGTCAGTGTACATGACATATTACTACACAGCAGTACATGCATCCTATTCTGTGACAGTCTACATCACATATCACTACACAGCAGAACATGTATGCTAAATCTCTGTGACAGTCTTTATCACAATTTTCTGCACAGCAGGACATGTATGTTTAATCTGTGACAGTCTACATCACATATTACTACACACCAGAACATGCATCTTAATCTGTGACAGTCTACATCACATATCACCGTACAGCAGAACATGTATGCTAAATCTCTGTGGACAGTCTACATCACATATTACTGCACAGCAGGACATTTATGCTTAATCTCTGTGACAGCTAGTCTGCATTACATATCACCGTACATCAGGACGTGGTTGCTTAATCTCTGTGACAGCTAGTCTACATCACATATCACTGTTGTATTTGAGTCATGCAAGTTGTGCTTGTCTTTGTGTGATACCTTAGCATGTCACTGTACGAACATGGTTTCTATGTCTTTTCATTGCTGCATTGACTGTCATTTTGCTCGGTTTTTGAACTGCATGTGATGTATTATCATTTTCACTGTCAGTAGGCCTAATTATGCTTGATTTATGTGATGTCTTAACAGATCACAAATGTGGGCCCAAATGGTTCAAAAAATAATGGGCCTCTCAAATTCGGGCCCAAAGAATGTGTCCCAAAATGCACTTGAGGTGGAAATAAAATTTGGGCAGACCTGGCCTAGAAATTTTTTAGACCCAGATTGCGCCGAAATTTAGGCCTACATGTACGGGCCAGCAATGAACTAAAGATTCTAAACCAAATTTGGCTACAATCCAACTTCATGTGTGGAGTAATTGCAATGTAAAGATAGTTAAGTTTGGCTCTATAACCTCATTAATATTCATAAGGTCAGCACACCTTCTCATTAAAACACATCTACACATTGAGTATGACAAATATCCATCACTCCATCACGGCGGACCTCAGCAAGATTCACAGACGCACACAAACACACACTCACACAAAGTTGACTGCATAGGTTCCTTTGCTTCCAGTAAGGAACCGAAAAAATAAACGACATCCAGAGAAATAAAAACACAGTTCTAACATGACATTTAATAGTACAGTGAAGTTGTATACAACAAACACAGAGAGAAACCTATAATTTGGACAAACCTGCAGTTCCACTGAAAGCTCCCAGTCCAGACAGTCTGTAATTGTCACTTTCATCGTTGATCCGGAAAAAGTCAAACTTAGCGTAGTATGGAGCTCCATCTTTGTTCACCATATCAATCCGAAGTTGATAGTCACTTTGATTGGTGAGGTAACACAACTTATCATTTCCCAACCAAAACTCATGGTCCAACTCACCAAAGCCTTCTTTATAGCTCGTCCAGTTACGATAGAAGTCAACGGAACCATTAACACGACGTTGGAATACCTGTATATAATGTAAGAACGAAAAGAATAATTCCAAATTATTTTCAATAACATTTCATTGAGAAAGTGCATTTAACTTCTTTGTAGAACGAACCTAAGGAAGGATGACCTGTGAATGAGCAGTAACATAATCTTCCAAACTAAATCCATTCTGAACTGTAATTCACCCTTCTGTTAAGTGGCATGTAAGAGCAAAGTGAATTTCACCATCTACCATAGTTGATTGTTCACACTCCATGAATGAAAACTATTCTGCTGTCTGTGTGTGTAATGTCTTAACTTATGTCTTAACTCTGTCCCATTAGAAATAATGGAATCTTACTTTCAAACTTCCATACTATTCGCTTTGGAACAGAAACACTTGCAATGATTTTGGGCTTAGCTCTGGTTTGAAATGATTACTTCAACAAAACAAAACTGGCCTCATTTGCGGAGATAACAGGCCTAGTATTGCAACAGACAGATTGTTTTTGTAATAAACTCTAAATCTATATCAAGAGAGCAACACATCTACTCTGAATCTACTCTGACAATCCCCAATTTATAGACAATGGAATCAAACACTGTAATGATATCAAGTGGACTTCTGGAGGTTCAAAGTTAGTAAAGAAAAGTAAGATTAAAGAGATGACGTAATGACCGACGGGAAGAATATCCATGACATGTATTGCAACAATCTGCAAACATTAGAAATTACTGGAAGTTTATTGTGTCAGAACTTGTTTCTTATTCCAACGGATGTTTATTTGTTTCTGGTAAATTCACTGCCATTTCAAATGTAGGCCTATAGGTAGGAACAGAACCCCTGACCATTGCGTCACAAACTAATTCCGTACCAATCGACCACAGTGATTCTGCTGACCAGTGTGAATGCGTAATAATATAGGTTTTGATAACTGTCAATGAGGATGTGTGTAGACCTATTGTACAGAGCACACCTCTGGTGCTTAGAATCTGACAATATGCACAGAATTACCACATTTTTGAGGCAAACTTAGCCGTATTTATGACATATAGGATGTCATACTAGACTTACCGTCCATCCACCTCTGCCAGTCATAGTATACATATACAATATATCGTCTGTACTATAGGATGTACGTCATACTAGACTTACCGTCCATCCTCCTCCTTCAGTCATATTATACATATACAGTATATCGTCTATACTATAGGATGTCATACTAGACTTACCGTCCATCCTCCTCCGTCAGTCATATTATACATATACAATATATCATCTATACTATTATATGCCATACTCACAGGCGTAGGAGCCCAATTTGATTTGGGGGGGGGGGGGGCTGTAACGACTTGCTCGAAAAATGAAACCAACATTTTTCGCGCGTTCAACACGGTACTGTGCATATCATAATCATAATACATAATTTTTATATAGCGCCAAACAAACTATGAAATAATTCTCGTAGCGCATGAATCGGTTATTACATCGCCTGACAATAACAAACAGTCATTTTCCGTGTTAAAACCCTTCCATATTGGTTATCATTTTGGGGAAGACGTTACAATAATAATGATAATAATAATAATAATAATAATATAAGCTTAACCATTGAAAAACACATTGCAAATTATTTTTCTTTCAGTAGGTGCCCGAAAAATTCTCAGCATATTGCCCCAACCCCCAAGCCCCCCCCCCCCCGCCTCCTACGCCTATGGTCATACTAGACTTACCGTCCATCCTCCTCCGTCAGTCATGTTACAGAAGACATCAAATGAATCCCCATTCCAGTTAGTTGGTTTGATTGTGTAGATGCCATTGGTAGTAGAACCAGCATTGAAGACATCCAAGCAGTCTTTCATCTAATAATAACATAACAAGTTACTTAATAGCAAGCAGGCAATTCATGAAGTGACATATCTTATCCTTACTATGGATAATATATGACCTTTGACAGCAGTACACGATCATTCAGGTTTTTCTGTATACTTGTATTGGAGTATTTAAATAGTAACAAAAACCTACAGAACAATATGCTGAAAGAGGAAGAAACATTAATGTCACATGGAAAGGTGGTTCCTCATCCAATATACACTCCATGCACAGAAATCTGACGATTCTAAGCTATTACAAACCGAATGTTGTAATTGGTCCTACTGATAGTGTTGATGTTGCCAAGATTCATGGAATGTACTTTAAATGCCAATCACAACATCAAGCCTTCTCTCCTACAAAGAGTGACGTCGTAACCAAATAGTTTCATGGGTATCTTTACTATTTGGATGACAAAGAGGGAAAAAATATCCCAATTTCAGTATTTTTATCTATTTATTTACAGTATTCCAAGCTTATTTCTTGCTGTTTCTGTGAGATCTCTCGTCTACACTGGAAGTGATAATTTACAGCCAACATACAGTATTGTACAGCAAGGCAATATCATAATTGCTCAGATCATCAACAAAATTTGAATCTTAAATCTTACTCCCCAAACACAATATTCTCTTACTTCGAAATTGTATGTAATTAAGTATGTAATTCTCACCACAATAGAAGGATCATCACCAGTAGTGGTTTGCGTTGGGGTGGTCTCCACTGATTCGCTGGCTATCGTTAAAACAAGAAAACAAAACCAAAAAATATCTCGTTTTGCTGACTCTTTACATCAGGTACGATAATTTAGTGATATACAATCATGCTGCACTATCTAATTGTGCTCAAATTCGAAGTACTTCAGACAGATCCTTTTAGAGATCAGTTCTGATAAATACATACTTCTCATGGGTTGTCTACCGTGTCAGCGTATTGGCAAATTCTACCAACAATTCCAATTATGATGGTATAATGCCCTATACCATCCCTAGTTTACCGTATTATATTGTAGCGAAAATTTATATTCACTATGTTTGTTTATTATTTCTATGTTTTTATCTTTATCTAATACCGGAATAAGCCGGTGAACTTCTTAGGCAAAGTTTATTTGACCCCACAATCGACCCTGTTTCGTCAGCTTTCATGATTCTTAGCAAGCCAAATTTTGTCCATATTTGCATAAACTCGTGCGTGAGGCTTCTAGCCAATCACTGAACAGCTGATTGCATCACCCGTTGCTTCTTGAGTATTGTTATAATGTTGGAAATTCCCATGGAAAATTACCTTACATACCTGTATTGATTTTACACATGTGTTAGGGAGTCGAACAAGAGAACGCAAGCGGTTAAGACGTATACATGTAAGTTGTCGGAATTATAGGTAAATGGGGCCTTATCTAAGTTTAATTACTTGATCAAGGACACGTTTAGCTGTAAAATTAATGACCTATTGCTTACAAATTGTTGCAATGATCCGTAAATTAGTTTAGGACACGAAACGGTTGTGTTATTCAGAGTAAACTTAGTTCGAGAATTTAACGAAGGGCTAGGTTCGATAGGCTGGTTAATATATTGCAACGTTAGGTACTGTGTTCGAAGCAGTGCTTTGTCGTAACGTAGCGAGCTAAGAAATGTGTCAAATGATGTGTATCAAGTAATTTGGGTCAGAATATATGTAGGGACCAAAGTGTTAATTAAGAAAATAAGGAACGATATGTTGACCCGTTATTGTGTTATAGGCCACTGAGAGTCAAGTAGCCATTGAACGTAAGTGGGGTATATAGTTAAACAAGTTCATGATGATACATGTTGGTTGTCAATTTTAAAACGATCGATACCCATGATTTGGTAGTTATTTGTCTGTTAGATTTTGGGAAAGACTGTTAATTTACGATCTAGCGAGCTTGGAATACTTTTATTCAAATTCCTTATATTATATACCACGTGAACGGATGTCTCTCTGGTGATTGATTTACTCGCCAAATACCTTCTCAATAGTTAGCCAGCCATATACTCAAAATATATTTTCTCATCGTTTACCTACTCATGAGAAATCTGCTCGCTGGTCCTCTACTCGTGAGAGAACTACTCAATTATATTTTCTCATCGTTTACCTACTCATGAGAAATCTACTCGCTGGTCCTTTACTCAAATTAGTGAGAGAACTACTCAAATTATATTTTCTCACTTATGAGAAATCTACTCCTGAGACGTTTGCTCAGTTGTCTTCTCAATGTTTAGCTGCATACTAGAGACCTGCTCATAGGATACTTACTCAAGAGCAACTGTGGTATATGAACTAGGGAGAACACTGCTTATTGTTATCTAGTATACTCTGCTTACTCGCGAGTAGCTGTGCTGGTGAGAAACTTTCTCAGATACCAGTGAATGTATTTACTCAGGCATACGTTATTATTATATGCTCATCATAGGTCATTGCTAGTTTCCAGGCTCAGTGTTACTCTTGAGCAATTACTCAAGGTTGAAACCGTTTTATACATTGAGACACTGTAAATCCGTCTTGCTGTTCTTCGACTCACCAATTAAGAATAATCATCTGTACAAATTTGAGAAATAAAGTGATTTTTAAGAAACAACACAGAAAATTCTCTTCATCATTTTGGTTGACTGTGCTTGTATACATTGGACCGAGGTTAACGTTACAATATAATACGGTAAACTAGGGATGGTTAGGGCATTTACTGTTCTTTGATAGGATAGCTTTTAAGATGCTCTCGCTGATTTTGGGAGCTTCAGATTTTCATGGATGGTTTGACCAGATTCCCCCAGAAGTAGAGAGAATTATACTTGCAAAGGTCGGGAGAGTCTCACTGCTCGAAACAAGGAAATAGTTACCTTACTTACGGCATGTGTTGAAGTTTACCGTATAATTCCCTTGAACGGGTGCAATAACCCACGAAAGTGTCTGAAGATACAAAACTGATGTTTACTCGATCACATGGCAATTTTGGCGGTTTCGTTAAGGCTTTGTAGATTATAATTGGGATTGAAAAAGTGGTTACAATTTGACTAACGAGGACAGCGACTACAGTGTCTATCACTGCAACTACATATGTATAACACAGTATGCGACTGAAGGGAACACAGTGAGTTACTGTACACCAACACAACAAGAGGGCAATCTACTACTGTCTTTGCGTGAAGTTAGGGTGGTTTGGTGATTACAGTAAACCAATGCATAGCTCTGTATCTACAATATTATAGGTCTAACAATACATGTCAGGCTAAACATATTCACAGATCTCTACCCTATCAAATTATGGTAACTTTACCCATTTTAAAGTCATGTCTGTTTCAGTCCCAATAACTGAACATGTACACAGACTTAACGTTTCATTGGCTGGCAGTGAGCATTTTGTGTCAGTTCACGACTCAAGCTGCACAGTTTTAATAATTATTGTAACTAATCAAGAGGAAATAGTTTTTCATGTGACCTATTTAAAGTAGCACAGTTTGTTAACATATAACAGTCGTTGTCTGTACTCATTAGTCATTCAGTGTGCAGGGGTGCATTCTAAGACTATGGGTCATCACAACTATTGAAAATTAGGTCATGCCAGTCGACGTCAGGCAGAGGGAGGTCAGTCAGGGCAATGTGGGGCCAGCTTTTAAGTTTTACAGCAATGAACAAGCTTTCTCAGGTTTCCATTGCTCTGATTGTGCTCTCTTTACTGTACATCCTTAAGATGTAATGTCGGAAATTTGTCGTTTGTCAATGTTTAAACACATTTCAGATCAAAAAAGTGTAACAAAAATCAATTAAAGACAATGTGGCAATTGTTTCAAAGAAAGAGGCTCAGGTGAATCCTTCCTTCTCCCTTGCATACATAACATTTACATTTACTGTACTTTCCCTGACAGTCGCACCACTTGTTTCACTGCTAGTAGTTTGCATTGTAGTGGTCTCCACAGGTTTACTTGAGTACTGATTGGTAGCTATCAGTAGGTCAAAATAAATGTGGAAGGAAATCATATACTGATTTAAAGCTTAAAAAATTGTTATTGGAAAGGTTTGAAAGAGCAGGTGTATATGTATATACCAGTACAGACATAAACAAATGGAGAAATAATTTTGCATGACATAAGTGACCTAGCTGGACGTCTTCACTCATCGTTACATGTAGATTAAATGTGCAGGGGTCAGTTGAAAAACAGCATGGTTCCCTACCACTATTGAAGATTATGCCCATTGGGGCCCGGGGGGCACAGGCCCCCCAAATTTGGTCAAAGGTGTCATAAAATTTTGTCATAATTTAAAAAATAAAGTGTTTTCGAACAGTGTCAGCAACTGAATTTTTTGTAGGGCCTACGAAAAATGGGGCTTCTGTTGACTGCTTGGTCAATGGTTGTTAATTGTTGATATTCAGTCAATCGAAACAGTTAAATAATTACTGGTTGATAACTAATGAACCAAATGTGCCATCAACGCTGCCATCGTTGAACAATATTATATATACGTAGTCCCAGAGTAAGTGCAGCCCGTTACCTTTGCCAAAGTCAGTCAATTTACCATGAAAAAATGGCAAATATTTTAATTGTTTTCTAAGCCTGTAACAAAGTTCGGAAAGTTAAGATAAATGTAGTGAACAGAGATTATGGGACTCCATGTGAACTTCTTCATAAGTAATGCAATCAGTTCGCTAAAAGGTCCACCAGAATAAATTTTCCTCATGATCTGATAGGTAGTTTTGAAAAAAATGAATAATAATAATCATTTCAAATACAGTCACAATTAACCTGGAAAATAATCACTTCGTTATTGCACGTTTTACCTTAGGTTTCGCTACTTTCGCTTTTTCTGCCCATGTTTTCAAACGGCATAGCTTTTTCTTTACCCAGTCACCACTTCTCACGGGCATGGGCGGCGATCATGGATCAGTCAACACAAAAATGTTTCGATTTCTTAAATTTTGGGCGCTTCTGGGAGACGAGGAATTGGTAAACTGAGGAATAAATGGCGATCACTTCCTTCGAGAATATTTCCCAAAATAAAAAATTGCCGGAAATTTTGATCAATTTTAGGGGTGTTGCTTATTGCCATAAAGCACGGGAAGTGCAGTTTCCTGCAATCTCAGGGGTCTGCCAGACGAAAAGTGTTCTTGTACGCTGAGCGCCAACCCGTGGTGGCGCTCCGCTAAGATAGTCATCACCTGCTCACGGGCCCCCCAAAAAATTTATTTTCGCACGACGCCCTTGGTTGGGTCAGGTCACGTCAGTCAGTCGGGTCACTGTCGGCCAGTCGGGTCACGTCGGGTCACTGTCGGTCAGTAGAGTCACGTCGGTGGGCAGCTTGCTTAAAGAATGACTTTAGGTACAGATCTAATTTTGATATGTTGTAGACCATTTAAACATGTATATTTCTATCAGTCAAGGTTGTATTTCTATTGCACAGTGGTAATCATCCGAGTCTCATTAATTTAAGTGGCTGGACTATGTAGTCTAACATGCAGAGACCATTGTTAAGTCAGCTCATGTTGTGATGCAATACATAAACGTGATAAAACACATGTACAATGTTGTGGCCTCAAATAATACGTAGTGTAACTTACAAGGAGTTAGAGTGTATCATGGCAAAAATGGTGTTTCATAAAGTCAACCAAGGATGCATTTGTCGTTTTTATAAACACATTTCAGATCCAAAATGTGTAACAAAAACCAATAAAAGACAATGTGGCAATGGTCTCAAAGAAAGAGGCTCAGGTGAACTTGTGAGCATGAATCCTTCCTTCTTCCCTTGCATACCTAACATCTACATTTACTGTACCTTCCCTGACAGTCGAGTCAGATGCATCATCACTAGTAGTTTGCTTCGGGGTGGTCTCCACAGGTTTGCTCGAGTACAGATTGGTAGCTATCAATAGGTCAAAATACAGACAATAATATTGTCTCAAGAAGAGATGATTTTTACCATGAATTAGCAAAGACAATACAAATGAGGCTTAGGTGTTCAGTATGTGCATACGATCACAAAGAGTCATATATGTGCTTAAAGTGATGCAAAAGAGAAGCTTCTTTATTTACTGTTACCGCGGTCCCTTTACTCTCCGTACCCACATGTACTGCACGTCTATAGTTTGTAATGGTAGGTTCATTGACGCCACCATAATCAACTTGTTCCAAAAGTTGCCTTTCCTTATGCTCATAACCATGTCTGAAATCACAAAATTGACCAACAACAGATATGCATACACTGCCACACAAAATGGCCACCATCACACAGCATACTTCTAATAGATCTTGATGTTTTATCAATTCTTAACACAGCAATATCCTGTTCATAATTTAGGTTCCTAGCACAATTTACTATAGCAAATTATGGTCACCACACGCTCACTGAATGTTGTTCCATAACAACTCCCTGGTTGTACTTAATCAAGTGCATCAAGTATCCCATTTATTTGAACTATTACCAATGTTATAAAAGAAACTGATTAGGATAAACTTTGATAAGCTGAGACAATTACAACACAAGAAAATAATTAAGTGGAATATCAAAGTATAAGGGCCCTGCGTGGGTAAGTTTTGAGTCTTTGGTAATTAACACATCCTGTGATGGTTGTTCATTGTTGTAGTCTGAATCCAAGACATATCCATAAGATTGGAATCTTGAGTTTGTTTTGCCGAAAGAATAACACTTATCCGACAACTTCAGATGGTTAATTAATTATGAAAATTAGTAGTTAGAGATGAAGAACAATGTGATTGTATAAAACAAGAATATATTTTATTTTTATTATATGATTTGTGTCATTATCAACAAAATAAATTGTTTCATAATTGATTCTAACCCTGCAAATAAAATGAAATCTTCTCATAGGTGAAAAAGGTAATTACAAAACAATATATTTCTATCTGTGTATTATTAGATGTTTGTGATATTTGAAATAATGTTATAAAAACTAAAATAAATGTCACATTTTCTTGTGGTTGGCTGTTTCTCTTATCTCTGGTTAAAAATTAGAAGTTCATAATGGGCACACCATACAGTATATTTGACCTTTGCTTTTCCATAAAGACGACATCAAATCGATTAAATAACCCTCGAACCGCCTCAAATAAAAAATCCTTTCACAATCTTACCGGTATAAATGTTAATGACTATACAGTCCCTATCAAAGTCCTGCATGCAGTATCAAATGTAAACACATAAAGCACTATATGTTGTTAGCTTACGTGATAGCTTGCTGGCATTGGATGTTACTTTGGTACAGATAATGTGAACAAAATATAATACTAATATCATTTAACTTGACCGCAGAAGCTGGCTGACGGTCCCGAGACATATGAAAAGAACAGTGTAAGGTGCAAGGAGAGGGGGGGGGGGCAGCAACGGGAACGCCCAATCACCATCAGATTTTATGTCGTCTGAGGATGGTCTAAGGAGTTAAACCCCTCCCCTTTGAGAAATATTTAATAGAGGTTGCTTAGATTTTTCAAACGCTTCAATGGTAACATACATACATAATATATATGTGTATGTACATTAAATTAACACATTTGTGTATTATTCTGTCTTTCAGTGGGTGGGTGGTGGGACTGGGGGAGGGGGGGGGG
>JAIPMN010000128.1:18357-33076 GCA_020650975.1 Apostichopus californicus | reverse complement strand
AGTAGATGCACTACATACAGTAGTAGAAAGGAACAAAGTAGATTAACTTCATAGTAGATAGGAAGAAGTAGATGCACTACATAGTAGATAGGGAAGAAGTAGATGCACTTCATAGTAGATAGGGAAGAAGTAGATGCACTACATAGTAGATAGGGAAGAAGTAGATGCACTACATAGTAGATAGGGAAGAATTAGATGCACTACATAGTAGATAGGGAAGAAGTAGATGCACTACATACAGTAGTAGAAAGGAACAAAGTAGATTAACTTCATAGTAGATAGGAAGAAGTAGATGCACTACATAGTAGATAGGGAAGAAGTAGATGCACTACATAGTAGATAGGGAAGAAGTAGATGCACTACATAGTAGACAGGAAAGAAGTAGATGCACTACATAGTAGATAGGGAAGAAGTAGATGCACTACATAGTAGATAGGGAAGAAGTAGATGCACTACATATTAGATAGGGTACAAGTAGATATACTACAGAGTAGATAAGAAGGGAGAAGATGCACTACATAGTAGATAGGGAAGAAGATGGATCAAAATAGATAGGAAAGAAGTAGATGCACTACATAGAGTAGGTTGGAAAGAAATATACACACTTCATAGTAGATAGTAAAGAAGTAGATTCACTTCATAGTGCATAGGAAGTAGTAGATATACTTTGTTGTAGATAGGGAAAAGTAGATAACAAAGTCTGAATTCAAATGGGTTTTTTAAAATGTTTTTTTTTAACCTTGTGAAGTTGATGCACTACATAGTATTTACATAGTGTTTACACAGTAGTCTGGATGCAAAGAGGTTGATGTGTGTGTTTGAACCTTGTGAGGTGGTAGATGTAGCACTTACTAGGATACAGGAAAGTAGATGAAACAGTAACAATTCAAACATTCTTATTGTGCCAGCAGAAATGCAATCCTTATTTTGACATACCCTTTACATATCTCATGAACTGTAAACTATGTAGCATAAATTTGTCTTTGAACGGAATATAATACACTTATTCTGTCCTCTCTTGTAGTGTAGGGAAGATGGTGTATATTTTCATATTGTCCCATGTGTACCAAACTCACTACTTAACACTACTGATAAAATTGTTCCATCTGCTTGATGTGCTTTCAGAATGCCAAAGATTTCTCATTTCTGCATTGACATATTTAGCTGAAGCGTAAGAAGCAGGGTTTCTAATGGATTTTTTGCCGAAGGCTGTTACCATTTTCACATGCTTGAT
This sequence comes from Apostichopus californicus, assembly GCA_020650975.1. Classification (NCBI taxonomy): domain Eukaryota; kingdom Metazoa; phylum Echinodermata; class Holothuroidea; order Aspidochirotida; family Stichopodidae; genus Apostichopus; species Apostichopus californicus. The sequence continues at coordinate 31,842 of JAIPMN010000128.1, read as the reverse complement.
TAGTATGCTGTCACCTAGCATCATTTTCTGTTATTTTGCTTGCCTCATTTCTTTCCCATTTCTCTGTGGTAATCCTCCTTCTAGCCCTGCAGTCAGGCTGTTATGTATCATTGAAGAGAGTCGTCAACTGGGGGTGATGGACTTCTCTCCATTTGGGTTAAATGTAATGAGCATTGATTTTACAGCTCTATCATGCCTTCATTTCATTAACTGTGTCCTCCGTGGAGCTGAAGGTTTGCTTATCGTGCATCTATTGTGCAGCAATATAAATCATGGTTTACCCACTGGTTTCTTGTTAAAAGGTCACTTGTTTTTATCAATCACTCCTAGTCCACCATTCAACGATAACACCAACATCACAAATCACTTCTTGATATCTTATTTCCTTATTGTAAACTAATTCGCAGTTTCAAGAGTCAAAAATTTGCTACCAGAGTCATATAACTTTTCTTGTTACTATTTCCGTATGCAGCAATAACCATGGCAACAGCCGAACGATAACATCATTGGTATCACGTACTTACCAGATTTTCCCTGTGGAAACTTTCTCTTAAATTTCTAGGTTATTTCATTAAAGCTTTGCTTTAGAACAAATACATCAATTGGTCACTCACTACACAGTGATCAGTCTGGTGTAAATCAAAATTGTATTAAAGTGCGGTTTCAAGGCTGTCAAAGCGGCATTCCTCAGATATCGCTTTCTGGAACTTTATGAAAAGATCTGCCGTCGGCTGTAAAATCATGGCACAGATGAAGAGAGAAAGTCTGTTAAGTAGTAGATGAATAATCAGAGTCCAGTAGTATAATTCAAACAATTTGGATGTTTAAATTTTGAAAAAATCTTTCACTTTTAGTAGTGAGATGCTTTGTGTGGCTAGGATGACGTACAGTATATGAAGTGTGCTTGTGGTATGTGGAGTATTCATATTAAGCTTAAATTTTCTGATAAATCCTTGTAAATTAATCAGAAGACATCTCTGCAATTGAGTAAGATATGTAGCTATATTGGATCAATGTTCAGCAATGACTGGGGCACTTGAGTTTATTGTGTAGGGAGCAGTGCACAATGAGGGACATCTATGTAAGTAAAAATGTTTAAAATTGGTGACAATTAAGATACTAAAATGAAACAAATCTAATCGTCAGGTGGGGCACAAGATTGTACGTAGATTGTGGACTGGATCTAAACAATTAGAAATTCAGACTGAGTAGGCTGTAACTTACCACTAGATTGTGGACTGGATCTAAACAATAGAAATTCAGACTGAGTAGGCTGTAACTTACCACTAAATTATGAGGCGGCTTATTTGGACTGTTTATCTGTTGCTATGACTACCTGAATTGATGAACTGTAATATATGTTCATCCACAGGAGATGTACTTAATTACAACTTTGATACAGATATATTCAAAGTTGGTTACCTTTTGCAGTATTGTATTGTGAAATTCACCCCTCAGTCCTGACCACATTTGCAATTTAAATCTTATAGTAAAAGTCATTTGATACTTCTGATCCCCAAATGAAGATTATGTACTTTATATCATAACTCCTTGCAATGGTTGGTTGCTAGGGGTTGTTGACTATGAAATCCAATTCCTCTGACCTATATATATACTAAGCTCAGAAACAGATTTGACGCAGAGCTTTATTTTCTTCATCCTCTCTGTGGAATGTTCAAATCAATGAGCTTCCATTTGACGGTTCAGGTAGGGTTGTTCTTAATTGTTTAGGATTGCGTTAAAGCGATATTTATGGTATAAGTTTAGATTATATTTCAAGAAACCCAGGCAGTGGATTATAAAAGTTAAGAATTAATTCCTTTATTTATTGTAGCATTCATGCAAGGCACTGACGGTCCTGCATTATGTTGTGGTGTTATGCCTGGTTTACATGCAAGATACTGACGGTCCTGCATGACATTGTGGTGTGATGCCTGGTTTACATGCAAGGTACCGACGGTCCTGCATGACATTGTGGTGTGATGACAGGTTTACATGCAAGGTACTGACGGTCCTGCATGACATTGTGGTGTGATGCCTGGATTACATGCAAGGTACTGACGGTCCTGATTGATGTTGTGGTGTGATGACAGGTTTACATGCAAGGTACTGACGGTCCTGCATGACATTGTGGTGTGATGCCTGGTTTACATGCAAGGTACCGACGGTCCTGCATGACATTGTGGTGTGATGACAGGTTTACATGCAAGGTACCGACGGTCCTGCATGACATTGTGGTGTGATGCCTGGTTTACATGCAAGGTACCGACGGTCCTGCATGACATTGTGGTGTGATGCCTGGATTACATGCAAGGTACTGACGGTCCTGATTGATGTTGTGGTGTGATGACAGGTTTACATGCAAGGTACTGACGGTCCTGCATGACATTGTGGTGTGATGCCTGGATTACATGCAAGGTACTGACGGTCCTGATTGATGTTGTGGTGTGATGACTGGTTTACATGCAAGGTACCGACGGTCCTGCATGACATTGTGGTGTGATGCCTGGATTACATGCAAGGTACTGACGGTCCTGCATGACATTGTGGTGTGATGCCTGGTTTACATGCAAGGTACCGACGGTCCTGCATGACGTTGTGGTGTTATGCCTGGTTTACATGCAAGGTACCGACGGTCCTGCATGATGTTGTGGTGTGATGCCTGGATTACATGCAAGGTACCGACGGTCCTGCATGACGTTGTGGTGTTATGCCTGGTTTACATGCAAGGTACTGATGGTCTTGATTGACACCACTAAGAGATAGATATCTCTGAGAAGAACACCACACTTATAATCTTGAGGTCACTGGGAATATCATTAGTCTTTTGGACAAATGATGTTGCTAAGTGACAGAGATAAACAGCATAGCTACTGAAACTGTTATTTTAATGTGCAATATTTTTTGTCACTTTTAAGAAATTATGTATTAAATAAAAAGTATATCTTGGCTCTCTACATTCACAGAATACTCTTTCAAAGACTGAAACAGAGAAGAGGGGATGAAATGACCAAAAATAATTTGAGTTACTGAATTATGTCTAAGAATAAAAACGTTACAGTACACTTAAACATTGTATGTCCATTGGCTACCCTATTGGTTAATCTTAAAAGTTATGCAAACGCAAAGATCATTTCATGCTCAAGTATTAAATTTATTGGCGAGACAATTTAGACTTCAACTGATGGCTAAATCTCTCACCTTGGGTGTTACCATTTTCTTAGGTGTGTGCTACAGTTTGAAACCATGACGATATGCCAGATTGTGCTCGTTTTCTTAGGTCTAATATTGCAACAATTTGAAAAACCCGGAAGATGATAGGCCAGTTTGTGTATCTATTTCCTAGGTAAATGTGAAGATGCTTTGATGCTATGCTAGATTCATGCAGATGGTACAGTATGTGCGCATCATTGAACTTGTTCAGAATAGTAATTACATTTGAACCTGTTCTGTTGGGCTGGTTGTCCACCCTATGTGTCTCTTGTTTCATACTTCTTTGGAAAACAAATATATTTGTAATTTTGAGTAACTCCCAAAGGGTCACATGAGGTAGCAAGGATTTCTGTGAAACAGGAATGATTTCCTACTGAATCAGATTAAGTATTAATGTACCAAGTGTGAAATTATTCACTAAGATCTTGTGAGGTTACCTATGAACTTCATTCCCATGTGAGATACATTTCACCCGACACAGTAAATACATATTGCTCCGTCATCATATTTGTGTGAGGAGGCTACTGGTGCCATCAGTATTGGGTAGTTCTATGTACTGTATACACCTCCTGTATGCTTCTAATAGATCTTCACTATTTAACTTAAACTGTAAAGAATCCTGTAGCAGAGGGTTTATAAATCAAACAGCTGATAATCACTTCAAGCAAAGTTCATTACATTGGATCTGTCCCTTGCGTATGATAAAATATTGAAGTTTAAAGATTGAATTTCTCAGTCATTCCCTTGTCTAGCTGTTACTTTGTTTAAATCTAGCTGCATTTTACAGCATTTCAGTAATAAGTGTTTTGAATTGTATATTTGGAAAGCTGAAAATTTTAATTATGAATATGTTCAACTAAATTTAGAACAAGTTAGTGATTTTAAGTAAGTTTTATTGCGCCAATATGTTGACCACCGTCCTAGTACTGCACTGCTCCTAAGCCTAATGTCTACAGCAATGTAAGGTACTGATAGGCTAGGCTACGTAAGCACTGTCTAAGATATATGAATTAAAAGGAAGGGGAATTGATTGTCCTGACCAACTGCTACCTTTTGTACCAAACCTTTTCAAACAGTCGGGTAGTTACCATGTCTTCAGTGCCACTCTTTATATTTTCAGTGATTGTAAGTACTGTTTAACCCCATAGCAACCGCAGTCGTTCGCAAACTTCTTGTATGTTACAATGTTAGCCTATGTGTACACTACCTGTACACTTTGCATGTATCTATGTACGTGCAAATATATACAAGTGTGTATTGCAGTAGGGTACGGTATGTTTTTACCCACAACAGAGTACCATCGCCCTAGTCAGCATAACCATAATATAGGAATGTTTCGCAGATTATTACAAGATCAGTTTGTCTGAAAAAAAAATTCTAACAACTGTTTAAGCATGTTATCACTTATGTTATTAAGAAAACTTAATGCAACTTAATGATAACAGTTTTTAATTTACAGAAACTGGGTGTCCCAAAGTAAGAGAATTGCTAACATTGCAGGGAGAGAGTTGAAAAGCAAATGCAATGTTTCCACTGTATGTCTTAGTGAGGGAGGGTGCAGGAGGGGAAAGGGTGGAGAGAGAATGGTAGGACTTGGATGGATAGAGTAGAGTATCTCCTAGCTGCTTTGGAGGAATTTAACCTCACAGCTGTCAACTCCATAAGTCATTAATCACCTTTACCTTTAGCATTTTCTGTATTTTTCAAGCTTTTCCTTTTTGTTAAACACACTGACACTTTATCTGTCTTTCTGTATGGATCCTATTTAATTCAATCATTTTACTTCAATTTCTCAGTTTCCTCAGAAATCCTGCAAGATGTACCTAGATGATGTTGTCTGAACTATTGGTTATGTAGCCTTAGTATGAAAGGGTGAAATTGCTTTTACAATCATTCATTTTCTCAATCTTTTCAGCAATTGAAGAGTTTCCTCAGGACATCTTTACTAATGAACAAAGACGGAAAGGAGCCATTGTTGTCCATTTTTTAATTGTAAGTATTTGATAATAAAGAACTTCAGTTGCATTTTCAGCAACAATTGATGGTTAACATGCAGACAGAAAGAAACAAAGACAATTAAGAAATAAGAGCTTGTGGTATAAGCAGCTCTGAGTATACACTAAACTCAAACAGCTTATGTAACAATGTTACTAGAAACAGCCATTAGAAAGTGAATGTGAAACCATTTTAGGATTAGACATATTTAGACTATAAGTTAGGTCTTAATTAGTATCTCTAAATGCAGGATTGTGCTTTGCACACGACACTAATCCCACTTCCAATACACTACCAATGTTTTTATCCTTTTTCCTCCACTTTCTCAACTTAATGACTTTCGAGTATCTGTTTAATCCCAAGTTGCTTATGTCTGGGTTGTTGCTCATTTTGGCCTCTATTTTTTTTAAATTTTATGAGTATTATGGAAGAAGTTAATAAATATGGAATTATTTGTGGGTGAAGTCATGCTGGAGAAACAAAAATTGGAAATCAAACTTGTAAGGTCTATGATGATTGAAATTATGCTTGAAATTATGACTTGCATGCATTTGAATAGTATGAAAATCTGTGTCGGCTGAGTAAGGTATTGTTTCTTTATGGTAATTCTAGTAACTATAATTTTGAATTCTTGGAAATAAAAATAAGATCCTTCCTTTCGTCAGTCTCAAGTATATCCCTCCCCCGCAAACAAGAAGAAGGAAGAACAAAACAAAGAAAATCATTTAAAACAGTGGTTGTCTTATTAGAGATTTGCAATGGAAATTGACATTTTCAATTTTTGTTTTTTCTAATCCTCTATTTAGATTTGTCATCTATGTCTTAGCTGATTTGATAAAACATCATTTTACATTCTCATTACTGAGAATGATTGATAGTGCTTTTGCTCGTTTGTCATTATCTTTAGTAGACGAACTGTAAAGCGCCTGAAGTCGGTGATCTCACATGATCCAATCCTGTTTGCTGCTTTTTTTTCTTTCCGCAGGCAATATATATGTTTGTTGCCTTGGCGATAGTCTGTGATGAATACTTTGTCTCGTCTTTGGAGAAAGTTTGTGAGGTAATCATTTCCTTTTTTCTTTGTGAAATAAATGTGTGAAATTATTATGCTGATGTGTTGGATTGATCTTGGAATTTTTAGAGTCATTTACTGTAGCTGAAAAACAAAATAATTCCAGTGGGATTCAACATTACAGTATTAACAATCATATGAGGTCATTGTTTCCAAATCTTCAATGAATAACCTGGTTTTCTGTACTTTGGTATCTTTCACAGCTAACTATTAATATGGCTCGATGCAAATAAAACAATTGTCAGATATCTTATTAAGGGACTAGTTAGTACTGGAATAGTGATGTTCTATTTTGCTTGCTAGCTTCATCTTGACTATCATTTGGGTTTTCTGTTTGTGTGCACAGTACATAGCTATACAGTGATATAATTCTCAGGTTTGATTCTAAGGTGTTCTAGAATCCCTGTGACCATGTTGTTATTTACTGTAATATTAACCCTGCTTATACACTTGTCTTCACACCATCATAACACTTTTGCCCTACCCTGATCTGATAACCCTATAGCAACACTATCATGCTGCAGTGATCATGGTCAGGAATGGTGGTGGCTCATCAAACTTCTGTCCAAATGTTCTGTTTAGTTGAGTGTCCAAGTGTCAGGAAGATAACTACCCATATAATAATATACTACGCACATAATCAATATCACTTTGAGTGGGTTATAATTTAACCTATTCCATATGGCCATATTGTTGTTTGTGTTCATGTGTAACAGCATGTCTTGTCTTGGAATTAGCTACATAAATTAAGCCATTTGTAATTCTAAAGAATACCAGTGAAAGAGGAATGCTTCTTTTCCATGATTTACTTAATAGTAGTTTGCAATATAGTTTTCTTTGAGATTCTATAATAAATTGAAGTGGACTGTTAATCATGTCGTTGTGATCGGATAGGTTTTGTTGTACTTATTTTCTATATATATATTATAGCTGAAAATTTAAGAAAGGTCACATGATGTAGTTTCTTTGATGTACAACTTGGAAGACAGTATAAAATATGAAGTGATCACCTATACACACATTAATTCATATACAGTGGTCTGGATCAATATATGCAGACATTGTCACATGTTGTAGTTTCTTTGAATTCACTTCTGATTGATATAGTTACATCTAGATTTATGTAATGTAATATTACAAGGTTTACTTTTAGTGATCAGGTTTCTCATTTCCGTTGGTTTATCCTTTCCAAGAAGCTGCATGATCATTGATGTTCTGTTTCAGCCAATCATCACTTTGGTCTCATATATCCGAGAGTATGTAATCTAGTTTAATCTATTCTGATGGTGTCTGCTGGGAATTCTCTCTTGTTTCTATGGTAATGACACTGCAGACACACTTTCATCTGATGTTACCATCCACTGTTGATTACTTCTCTAACATGACGTGACAATTATTTGACGAGTCTGCATTTACTGTTGAGATAAACAGAACTTGCAATAACCCCAAGGCAGCCTCTCCTTGATGTATGATCACCAAACCAAACGTCAAGATATAAAAACGTTAAATCCCTTGGTTATTGTACCTGAAGTTAAACAACTGTTAAGTCGGATGATAGCGGTTAGGTGTCCTGTGACCATTAATTTGCAAGTTTCTGTTTAATCCTCAGATGCATTTCATTCAGCAGGCTTTTTGTTGGATATTAAAACTAAACCTCCAGGTTGACCCTTTTTGTGCCACATAACAAGGCAGAGTACAATGCTTGTAAAATGTAATAAAAGTGTAATAAAAGTGTAAATATTTGGTGAACCTGAGTTTGAGCTGTTTCTTTGACATTTGTTTGAAAGGGTCATTGACATGGTTACTTGCTCATGCACTGCTCAAGTCTTCCAAAAATATTAATATATGTCTGTAAAAATATCACCACCAAGTGAGCTAAACCTGCCAGCGATGCCTTTAATTTCTAATTTAAAATTTAAATGTGATTACTTCAATTCAAGGTTTGGTCATACCAGAGTGCATACTTAAATTGATCTAGCAGTGTATTGTAGGTGTTTTTCTGGAAGCAATTCTTTGATAAAGCTGATCTGATAAATGTACTAAACATTTCTGGTCTAGCTGTATCATTGCCTCTATAAGTTGATAGTCGAAACCAAGATTGGTACTAAAAATCTGCAGCAAATCCCTTTGAGATCTTGAAACTGATAGGAAAGCAGCTCTGAAACTACCAACTGGTTCAAGATAAATAAGATTACTTGATCTGGATGGTATCGACTGCTGTTTACTATTCCTGAAAGGAAATATTCTGTCATTGAGATTGCCATTACTCTCAAATTAGCATGAATATGATAAGAAAAGACAGAATTTATTTATTAAAATGATGACTTAGGCAGACCGTAAGTACTGATATGTGATATAGTACAACAATACTGATAATTCTCAGAGTAGATCCTTCCTACAGAGTTATCAAAGGGTGAAATCCAAGACAGTTGTTGGGTGAATTTTAAGCAGATTATTCCACACTTTCTCAAAAGAATTTGTTTTTTAAACGTATTCTTGGATCTTATCTTTCTCACTACTTTATTGATCTGCTTTGTTTTTAAGTTTCTTAAAGTAAAGAGTGGTACTGCCATATAACCTGAATTGACTTAGAATCTGTTTTCAATGGTTTAAAACTTTAATATAACTGCTTTGTTGTCATATCAGTCATCTTTGTTAATTTGCAACGTGGGAGGGATTGGGAAAGGGAGAGGATGGGAGGATGCATGGAAGGAGAAATGATATGTCCAGGCTCATAACTTGTGATTGACCTTAGAGATATCTGTTTGATGGTTTCTCATATAACTGTTTATATGATCAGATTACAACCATTTGTACATGCAATATCAATTTCTTTGCAGTAGCTTCAAGGTACATGGCCACAAGAGACTATCTGTGTTTGTTCTCAATGTTTAAATATCAAATTAAAAGCCTGTCTCAATATAAAGATGGTTCAAGTACGACAGGCATCAGTTACATAGGTGGGAGAGAGAGGAGAGGAAAGTAAACATAACATTGCAGTGATCTTACCAAGCAACCTACCACTCTAAGTAATGAGGAAAATACATCAGAGAGGCTAACAAAGCTTGGTTGGTGATCCAGCTAGCTCAGGGTGATTGTTGTGTAGATCTCACGTAGGCTGTGATATAGAGATCTGCATCTGGTTATATCTACAACTTCATAATCGAAATTTAAAATGTCCGTCAAGGAACTGAGGTTAAAGATTTGGCAATTCAGCACAATGTGGAATCAACATTCATTTATTGCCATGTATCAAAGATGAATGTGACATTTTTTAAGTCTGAAAATTCCATTTTTTCGAAACTTCTTATTATAATTTAGTTCTTACTTGCAATACGCAAGTTGGAGATCATATTTACTGCTGAGGTGTTACAAGGACTTTAGAGGAAGCAATTAATCAAGGTTAACAACGTTTATATAAAGGTTATGAATTTGGTGTAATTGGGTAGATTTCATCCAGCGAGTGTAAACTTCCCTTCTATTCACTTAACATTCCTCAATTCCAATTTTGGACAAGTTGAATTTGAAAGTTTCCCAACAAACTATCACAGTGAATGTTTATCTCTGCAATAGACAAGATAGAGAATAACTTGATACATCATTTCACTTCCACTAAGGGCTGCATTTACCTCAATTGTGACTTTGTTGTGGAAAAAAATCAGTGTCATCTTGATAAACATTTCCTAGATTCTGCTAGACATATTTCACAAAACCATTTTGATAAATTAGCCATTATTCAGAATAAATTGGCAGTCTGACATTTATCAGTTTATATTTCTTATACGCCACTAGGACATTAACATTAAACTAAAGTACAGCATAATTCGTCTTATTTCATTGGATAAATGAAACTTAATATCATCTGTCCTTAGTTGATGTGTGGCATCTTTTGACATGTGATATGATGTGTAACGCCAGAAATTATGACACAGTGGCCTGCAAGCTCCACGTAATGTTAAGTGTGAAAGGTAAAAAAATAAGGTGAAAGCTTAACAATTAGGAAAATGTACAATTGTAATCTTAGATTTAGTGGTTTTCCTAATAGCGACTGAAAGATCAGAATTGTAAACATACTTGTTTTGTTCTCCATTTTCTGCAGTATTGTCTGTTTATGCTTAATGCTAAATCACTAAGAGAAGCCGCATAAAACAGTTCACAGACTACTTAGGTAATATCTCCAACTAGAGCATTTACTCAGAGAAATCACGAGCTGAATGGGTTTGCCAACATCATTGTTATTTTACATGCCCTCACAAGCTTGTTAAGCCTGTTGACATATTTGCATCATGTTGTCATTAAATTCTTTGGGATCACTTGACATTTCATTTGCTTCTCCTTTGCGTCTTCGAGCCATTCCCACCTGAGCCTTTCATTTCCTGGTTTTCTATGGATACCCTCAAACTTTCCCAGGATCGATATCTTTCATGTTTGTTCATATTTTTTGGGATCCATTCTTCTGTGTTCTGATAAAACAAAATGACGGAAGTAATTCACAAATACAAATCAATACATCAAAACAAACAAACCAAGTAGGAAGGAAAGAGAAGTACACATAGGAAGAGGACATGTTTGATTTAAGAACGAAATATGAATTATGATAAGACAGTTTGGCGGGAAAATCAGGTTTTAACTGGTACACTGTTAGTTATGGAATGATTTGCATTGCATTGCATATCTGGTACACTGTTAGCTATGGAATAGTTTGATTTGCATTGCATATCTGGTACACTGCTAGTTATGGAATGGTTTGCATTGCATTGCATATCTGGTACACTGTTAGCTATGGAATAGTTTGATTTGCATTGCATATCTGGTACACTGCTAGTTATGGAATGGTTTGCATTGCATATATCTGGTACACTGTTAGTTATGGAATGGTTTGCATTGCATTGCATATATCTGGTACACTGTTAGTTATGGAATGATTTGCATTGCATTGCATATCTGGTACACTGTTAGCTATGGAATAGTTTGATTTGCATTGCATATCTGGTACACTGCTAGTTATGGAATGGTTTGCATTGCATATATCTGGTACACTGTTAGTTATGGAATGGTTTGCATTGCATTGCATATATCTGGTACACTGTTAGTTATGGAATGGTTTGCATTGCATTGCATATATCTGGTACACTGTGAGTTATGGAATGGTTTGCATTGCATTGCATATATCTGGTACACTGTTAGTTATGGAATGATTTGCATTGCATTGCATATCTGGTACACTGTTAGCTATGGAATAGTTTGATTTGCATTGCATATCTGGTACACTGCTAGTTATGGAATGGTTTGCATTGCATATATCTGGTACACTGTTAGTTATGGAATGGTTTGCATTGCATATATCTGGTACACTGTTAGTTATGGAATGGTTTGCATTGCATTGCATATATCTGGTACACTGTGAGTTATGGAATGGTTTGCATTGCATTGCATATATCTGGTACACTGTTAGTTATGGAATGGTTTGCATTGCATTGCATATCTGGTACACTGTTAGTTATGGAATAGTTTGAAATGCATTGCATATCTGGTACACTGTTAGTTATATGTATAGCTTCTGCAATTAGCAATAGCTGCTGCAATTAGTTATAGCTGATATTAGGTATAGTTTCTGCAATTAGGTATTTAGCTTCTATTAGCTGCAGCTTCTGCTATTAAGTATAGCTGCTGCTATTAGCTATAGCTGCTGCAATAAGCTATAGCTGCTGCAATTAGGTATAGCTTCTCTTGTCCAGCTATGTATGTAGCCTTGTCATAGTATATATATATTGTCTTATGAAAAACAAAGGTAGACAAACTTTATGCACTATACAGTACTTTAAGTTAAATTTTAAATTCTGACTACTTGTGTACCAGCAATGTATATTCTTGTTAAGTTTCTGACATTCAACAAGTCTGAATTTAGAAAATGGTTCTCTGTGTGCTAGAAAGATATTCAGCCCAGGTGTAGTTTTATCTAGGCCTCCCATTAAGTCATGGATGCTTGATAGAGCATACAAATTTCAGAATTTCACTGCATTGCTAGAATATAGGGTACAGACATATGGGAATGCTGTATATAAATAAGGTGCTTGAGACCTATATGGTACAGTAAGCCCACACACACAGTCTAGAAAGTTATGGAAAGAGCAAAAATGGCACATAAGTAAAGACCGTTATGCATATATATTCATGAGCAAAATTTGTACAGTGCATAAGGAATTGAAGAAGTAGAGCCAAGTGTCTGGCACAACCATTTTATCACCTTTAGTCCTGAATGTGCTATGATCTTTGCACATTCTAATGCTGTGTAAAAGTAAGTTGGCCTGATGTTTCGATCCTAGCAGGATCTTCTTCAGAGGCTAAATGAAATGTAACAGTAACAGAAGGGACAAAAACACGCACAGAATACAGACAGGTTAATGAGCACGGTGAACACAATGAGATACATGTAAGGGGATTAGTTTAGGGGATTTCACATTCTAATGCTATGCACAACCACTGTATCATCTTGAGTACTGAATGTGCTATGATCTAGATGCACATTCTAATGCTATGCACAATCATTGTATCACCTTTAGTACTGAATGTGCTATGATCTATGCACATTCTTATGCTATGCACAACCATTGTATAACCGGCAGACAACTGGTTCGGTCAAATCCTTGAAAAGGCTCCGCTGACTACGTACATAATACGTGAATGAAATCTCTCCTTGACATTCTATATACTGAGACCAATTAGTAAATTATTAATAGCCCTTTGATGATCTTACTTAAGTAATTGATGACTCTGTAACAGCTGACTAGTTCTGTTTATCAACATTACCACATGGATTTGGAGTTTTTCGATATATTTTTTTATCTTTCTTTCTTTTAAAAACAATTAATTTCTTATGTCAGTAACATATTAACAGCCTTTAAATTACTTTGGTATTACAAATGTTAGCTAGAGATGCATTAATAAGTCTTCAAACTAGGGTGCAAGTCCTGAGACTTAGAGACGCTTAAATTAAAGTCTTGCTTGGAGGTAGGATTCTTTATATCTTAAAACTGAGAATAAGTACAGGATAACTTATTAAGGTATAGGGATTATAATTTTACCGGGATCAATTGCCACCAGGGGAGACTACATGACCCAACTTATGGACCTTGTTAATATCAGCATCAATATTTAATAATGTTGTTAATTTATGGGAAGGTAATGGCCTTAGTCTCAAGGTG
>JAIPMN010000128.1:8247-18348 GCA_020650975.1 Apostichopus californicus | reverse complement strand
CCCCCCCCCCCCCCTCTCTCTCTCTCTCCTGTGAGACATTTGAAGTCTTGTGTAACTGCTATTCTTGTAATTTAAGGTCAGGTTGTCTAAAGTTCATCTTACTCAACTGGGAGTTTGGTCTACAGTGGATGGAGTATCTATAATATGTCCAGCTGCCATTAATCTCTGAATACGAGATCACTTAATACTGGAATTGGTTTGTGGTCTGAGAGTACAGCAGTAAAACGTGTCAACTGTTCTGATTGACAAAGATTCCAAACCTCACAGTTTGTATGGCCCATTAAGAATGGCTTTGATATATATCTTACTCTGATGAGCTGTCTTTCTAATTGTTAGAAGTATTGTTACAAGAGTAGGGCACAGTTTGGGATTTAAGTTTATGTTGAAAGTCAAAGGATTAACAATTCATACTGATAAACCGTTTTTGGAAACTCATCTTTTGAAGATGAAAATCATACAAATCTCAGCAGAGTTGACAATGTTGAGTTTTATATGAATATTAAAGTAACCAGTATTTTTCCATGCTGGTATTGTTAAGCTCCAATCTTAACTTAGATAGCAGACTGTAAGGAACAGTGTTCTCAAATAGTTTTAAGCTCTGGAAATTAGTAAGGTCTCTTTTTTGCGTCTTTTGATGCTGAGTACACTCTTTTGAGCAAAGGTTTCACTAGCAGTCTTTAATCAATAAAAATTGCCATAGGTGGCGATCTGTTTCTGTTTGTAACAAAAACCGGCACAATTTTTACATGGTTGTGAAGTTTACAAAATATCAAATCTAACAACGTTTGCCCCTCAGCAGTTTGAATTCACATTGACCAGGTACAAGTGTTATGAGTGAAAGAACCACATGAAATTTCATGGGTTTGCGGATATTCTACATTGACAAATGATATTTTGGTTTCGATGATAATCGTAACCTTTGCTTTCATGATGGCCTATGTGTTGTGAGGCCAAACTTGTAAACACTATACCTGAAGAAGGGAAGGTTGGACCAATTTCATGTTTGGTGTGTAGAAGTAACACGTTGAGTACAAGAAGTTGATTGTTTTTTTTTAGTGGAGGTCAAAGGTCATTTGGGGTCACCAGGGCAGGGGTCAAGTTGTAAACATCTTTTATACACGATATCTCAAGAAGGGATGGTTGGGCAGACCTCATATTTGGTGTGTAGAAGTACCACATTTGGTACAAACAGCTAATTGTTTATTGTTGGAGGTCAAATATAATATCCGAAGGAAAGCCCAAGGACAAATCGCATTTGGTTTGTAATTTACCACATTGAGTACAAGATGCCTAATGTTGTGGGCAAAGGTCAATGGTTGTTGGAGTTCACCAGTGGTTAAATTGTGAAAACCATGCTTTGCACAATATTTCAACAAGGACAGATATCATATTTAGTATACATGTTTATGTATCACATTTAGTACAAGAAGCCTATTGTTGAGGTCAATGGTCATTTCAGGACAGCCTGTGTCATTGTGCATTTATTGTTTGTCACATCACATTGCTTTTCACTGTATTACTAAGATCAAGTATGTTAATGTACACCCTCACTATACATTATGTCATATTCATGAAGGAAACTGTTCATGCTACATCATGGAAACCACAATGCATTTTTGCATTCTGGTTTTATTCCCTTAGTCCAACATGATAATTAATGAAAATTGATGTATTTAGCATTGTTAGATAGATAATCATTTCAGTTACAGAAACCTGGTATCCCAAAGTAAAACACTGGCTATATTTTCAGGAGAGGGTTGATTACCACAGAAATAACAGATGTGAGAACATTTCCATACACTGGGCTCCCTCCCCACCCCCCCCCCCCACCCCACACATTCTGTTTCACTAACTAATTATTAACTGAAGGAACTGTATTACTCTGTATAAATCAAATGTGTAGTATTCATTGTAGAATGCTTGAGTCAGTATAGTGGATGCAATGTCATAAGAAGTAAATTTCAGCTGATCATATCAAGGACAAGGAATGCAGATATTTCTCAAGGATCAGCGGGGTGTGTTAAAGCTTTAAATTGGAAGGTCATGCTTCCACATGGATACTCTATAGATCTGTAAAAGATTTAAGGACTTTTGATGACTCTTAAGGTAGTTTCTAGGCTAAAGTTAATCTAGTGTATTTCTGGAATATCTTAACTCAGTTCCACTTCAGATGAGGAGTTCGACAGAATAAAAAGTAGTCCACAGAACTTTGATTACATAACATAAAATGAGAAAGTATAATACATGAGCAGATAACAATTAAAACATCTTTTGTTTTTGCTTTTACTCAAATGTCATTTGGTATGTCAATGTAAAGATCTTTCTCTTCTACATGATGTTAACTGTGCAGCCTTCGATCAATTTCTTTTCATACTTTCAGTGGACTGAGTTTAGACATTCAATATATTCACAGGAATGATTTATTTCTGGCTGGTCAGCTCCTTTTAAGACATTTATCTAGGAACCGATATTTCAGCGTGTATCTCACATCTGTTTTGAATCCAAAGTTGACCTGTCAATAGCTTTGTAAACCTGATGAGGCTGACTGTGAAGGTACAAAATGCTTTTAGCAGCGTTCTGGCTGGTTACGTTAATATTGATTTTAGAGAGGCGACTGGTACGTTCAGGACAAGCTTAGAGGCTTATTTATTGAGAAAAGAAGATGATGAGGATGACCATAGTAGTGTGGTTACTGCAAATAAGCACTCTAAATCCATACAGAGAATACAAGTAGACTTCAATGTCCCTTCGGATAGGATTTTCTTATGATAAAATTATGAACTGTATTAAGTTTTTCCTGTATGTTAGGGGAACCCCATAGGGGTCTTCCAAAACGTTGCATTTTCAATTTCATTTGCAAACTTGTAACTGATGTTTTGGTTTACACATCCAAATGATGTATTAAGGAGGAAAAATATGAATAAATCACATTTAGTTAGTTCTTTGAATGCCATATTTGCTGTTTGCAGTGCTTTTTGATGAGCTCTATATTTTCTATGTCTAATGCCCCTTTTTCTTCATTTTCTTGCAAATTGTAACATTTAGTGATCAGAATCCTGTCCATTTCCCCAAATCTAATGAAACTTTATTAATAATATTTTATAGCATGCATAAATCCTTTCAATACACTCATAGTTTCAAATCATCTGTAAATATTTTCTGTGTATATCCACCATGGCTATACACTTTCATCTGTAATTTTCTCTGTGTATATCCACCATGGCTATACACTTTCATCTGTAATTTAATCTGTGTATATCCACCATGGCTATACACTTTCATCTGTAATTTTTTCTGTGTATATCTACCATGGCTATATACTATCACTGTCATTACTATATATGTGTCTAGTTAGCCGCGATGTTTGATTGAATATTAGCATGATGAAGCATTTGTTGATGAAAATCTCTTGAAACTCTCGTCCTTGAAGCAGGAATTCTGATTGAATGTTCTCTCTAGTAGTTCTGTCTCTTAAGTTTATCCAATCATCATGTTGTAACAAATTAGTTACATTTGTCTCACTTGAGCCGGATTAGAGAAAAACTATTAGCTACGTGTGTAGCTTGTTCCTCACTTGTCACGAAAAAGGAAACTGCTGTCAGGGATGTTTACATCAAGCTTGAAGGAATCTGAAATTCACATTGATTTCATAGCATGACTGCTGTTACACTTATTCATGGAAATATTGATATTTTAAAAGCTTTTCATCGTAACTAAAAGGAATCCTCTAGTTTACTGATCGACTTTCTCTGTTGCCTCAGTCACTTCTTTCCTAATGGTCATTAATATGCTGCTGTGATTATTTCTAACAAATCTCTCTACCCTGGTGGCAAGGACACTCTTTTTGTAACAAAGTGCACAATTTGAGGATGGCTGCTCACTATGTATTTCTTACATTAAACATTTGTAGGTAGTCTTAGATTTAGATGGTCAAAGGAAATAAATGCTATTACTTGACCTGGTAAGTGATATCAATTACCAGAATTAATTATGTTTAACAAAGATAATTGGAAACCAGAACAGCTATATTACCAATTGTAACTGATCTTCTGTAGCTGTACACATTGAAAATAAAGAAATGAATGTAGACCCTTCAAACTTGAAATGTATAGGGTATTATAAGCTCCACTGTGATCCACAGCATGCAAACTAAAGCAACCACTTGTATTTAATGTTAAGGAATACAGATTCATGGTTCACTAATTCCTATCCCTGGCACTAGTTTCCCTCCAGTTAAAAGTAGTCTGTATGAATCACCTGGACTTTGGCTTGAATTCGTTATGAAGTATTCAGCCCATATATTGGTAAATGTCAATTGTGCTCAGCTTAGATGCATCCCATAGAAATCTGCTTGTCTTAATGCTCATATATTTATATTGGTCAGATGTAATTTTGTCCTGAACACAAGCAGCTGTTTTACACAGTGCTCCATAAAGCTCTGCTACTGATTTGGACGGTACCCTTTGGAGGTCCTCCCGGCCGGCTGGGCAGGCTACTCACAATGTTTCTTGTAAGACTCTGTCTGGATTTAAACCATCTTCATCCTATTAGGAGGATGTGGGATTCAGCTCATCCAGGATCAAGTACTTTACTCTCAATGCTCTGAGATCTTTGATGAGAAGGAAGAGGATGTAGCAATAAGACGAAATGCTTCTAACAAATGGCCAATCACTGATCAGCTGAAATATGTCATAACTCAGTACTTTGTGATCACATAATCAAAACAACATTGTGTTTTCAAAAGTTTAAATAAAAAGACAGCATAATGTGGTGTGGAGGAATAGGGAAGTGGGGCTGTTATCATAGTATAAATATGGGCAATTCCACGGTTACTCACGTTACATTTTTGAAGACTTTTGCTCACAAATGGTCTGATAGCTCCACCATTCATTAATTTGAATGACTGCTCTCTATGCATTGATAGGGTAACAAATTTACCTGAACATTGGCGAAAACACAATTTGATTATCTTGTTACTTGTAGGATATAGGTACATGAAAGTGTCGGTTACTCACGTTACATTTGAAAATCACCCCAACGCCAAAAATAAACTTCATTCAAAAAGTGTCCTCATACTGGATATATTTGAAGAAAATGAATGTATGTTTTTTGGACCTTAGGTGATGATACAAATACTGAACACAATCAAAATCACATCTGGTTTCCTGTCTTGGTGAAAATGAGGCATTCACCGGTTACTCACATTACGGTTACTCACGTTACAGTTTGTCCATCTATACAATACATAGGGAAATAGAGTCCGTGAGGAACTTGCTGAGCTGGATAATTACTAGGAAACACCCATATATCAGTGGAATTGGCATTTTGAACATCTTCTCCAGTGTAATCCAATAATATTACAATCTAAAAGAGATATATACCATGTCCTTTTGAGATAATGCATGAATCATATCTTCACAAATCAGCAGCAAATTCTGAACATTGTAATTAAGTTTTATTTGAGGACTAGCAGTGTGTCAAACTTTAATTTACCCAGATATGATACTCAGGGAACTAATTGTCTGTGGGGAAGTAACAGGCCAACTGAACAACAAACATGAATCAATAAGAAATTGGTAACAATTGTTCAACATTAACAACTCGATTGAACATTGAGTAATGTTTGGAAGAGGCTTTCTCTTCGAGAACTGATTCATTCAGTCTTCAAAAGGCGACAGAAAATTTGAAGTGCCCACGGTTATTGGCCAAGGTTGGTGCATCAAGTTTGGTGATGAGTTTCTCCCCGAGACAGAATATCTTGTCCCTTGGGTTTGGCCATTTCCAATTGGGCCCAGCTGGCTGCATCACTGACACTTGTACGTCGTTCTGGTCCCCCTTTGCTTCTATTACACCGGGGTACAATACCCCTTCGTATTCAACGGCATACCAGTCACAGAGTTCTACACCAGCATTGCCACTCCCTGAGCAGGTTGCATTTTTTGTGGCCATCTCCATGGGGGTATTCCTTTCAGCAGAGCTGTTGCCATCATATGTAATGGTGAAGGATATGACATCCTTGTTCTGTACCTGCAAGTGATGTTTACTGGCCATTCCAACGATTTGTTTGGCTTTCTCAAATACCGATTTCAGACCGAGGTCGCTATTTCTCGCCTCAATTTCAGCTTGCAGCATCAGTAGTCCTTCCACCTTGGGCATCCCAGTGGCTGCTGCCACAAAGCTTTCCGCATTGGTAATGAGTGCCTTCCGAGATTTGACTTGGCTCCATACATGACGCTTCACTGCTCCCCCAATCCCATCCACAGGACCCTTCCCATGAGTAGTACTGAAGAAGTTCCACCGAATCTCGGGATTGTGCTTTTCTTGAAGGCGGATAATAGCAGCAGCGAGGAATCTGTTCTGAAATTGTGAAGCCGGACCATCCGACCAGACGGATACAGACTTCAAGGCTTGGGATAGGCCATCAAGAACTTTGTCCACATATGCCACAACTGTATCCTTGATAACTTCAACAGTTTCATCGTTGAGACCTCTCGGGTTAGTGGTTGGTGGCGTAGCAGCAGTTGTTGTAGTCGATGGGTGACTGTTGTCGCCTAGCTCAGACCTGCAGAAATTACGACAAACAGCTTTCCGGAGATGTAGTGTTTCGGGCAATCTGTCACATACTCTTGCTGTTGCTTTTGTATTATGCACTGCTGAAAGGCAACTTCTTCATGGCCTCCTTCGTCTTCCTCTTCTCCCGGTAGGATGCAACTCGTCGTCTAGTGGCCACCCTCCTAGCTCCTTGCTGAATCTTCTTCATGGGTGATGGGAGAGTACTCTCCATGTGTTTCTGTGTTGCTCGCGATTTCTGAACCTCATTTCTGTGTCGTTCTCTGAAATGGTCATACTTTCCTGCATTGTTTCAGTGTGTTAGCTTGGTTACTCACGTTACACATTGGTTACTCACGTTACACGGTTACTCACGTTACAGATTTCAGTGATCTATCACTCACACATTATGGGTCTCTCCTCATTAGTGATCTTGTTTCCACACTTGGGACTATGAGTACTAACGAAATTATGGTTATCAGATTTCCACTTGTTAAAGAAATGTCACATAGAGAAAAAGTTGTTTTTTCGGTTACTCACGTTACATCAGTGATTGAGGCCTGAAAAATTTCTGTTCTGACGTTGACATGAAGAAATTTTGAAATGTTTTTCTGTCATAACACAGTCAACAGGAGTATCTATCATAACACATATTAAAACTACTAAATACTATCTGATGAGTATTCTATAGGATGGAATGGAATGTATGATGCATTTTCAGGATTATTTTTAGTTCTCATCCTCCTTGATTATCTGAGCCATGTATTCAAAATTTGAGTGTTCGAGAAAAATTGCTTACCTATTCCACAAACTTAGATATGTATACTACAACATTGGACTGATAGCAGGTTGAAAACTGACACTTCTTATTTTTAGGCCATGTCCCCTCCATCGTGGAATTGCCCATATACAGAATATTAAGAGTGTGATTCAAAATGGATTTAATTTATTTGCAGTATTTTCTGCTGAACTTAATGTCATGAATCTGTTGGTGTTAGCCGCTCTATAGTGCTGCGTTAATATTGCTTAGTCTCAGTCGGTATGAGGCGTGTTCTAAATACTGCTATTGGCAGGAACAGTTGATTGCCAAAGATAAACTTAAATACTTACACATTTGATTTCTGTAAGTTAGTAAACAAATTGTTTTTTTTTATTTAAGGCACAGTGGAAAGACTATTTTATCGAAGGTACCACATTGTTTGGCAGTTACACTGTACACAATAGAGGATTATCATTACTACAACCATCAGTTTCCTTTGAATCAACGTTTGAGTTGATGTTAGCTATCAGTTGCTGTACCATACATGGCAACATCATTGAGAAATAAAATAACCTCTCTTACATGGTCCCAGGGTTAAAGTATATATGTCCAATGTTCTCTATGGTGTACTACCAAACTTGCCAGTCTCCAGTTAATATTTTATGAATTCATGTGGAATCGTTATTGTATTTTTGTCTTGTTAAATTTCATCTCAAGTGATGATTCTCCAGTGCAAGAGAACCTCCTCCTCTCCTCTGTGTTAGAATGCTTTGGTCTACTGTACAGTATGTAATAACATGTGTGATATGCTTGAGCAGCCATGAGTGAACATCTTCAGAAATATCTGTTTTCTGTCAAAAATGTAAATTAAGTATTAAAACCATTTGTTGCCAGATCAAGTAGATTTGTAAGTTCAGTTTGGTGTGACACATCTTTTAGAAAGTCTGCATCATTGAAGTATATCCAGGTCTGTGCTGTTGCTGCTGCTGATAGTGTTATGCACTCATCAATACTGGTGTTATACTGCTGCTAGTGTTATGGTACAGTATGCGCTCATCAATACTCCTGTAATATGTAGAATATTACCACGATACTGTGTGTACAGTACTCACTGCAGTTATGTATGGCAATCAGTAGGATTAAGCTACAAAGAGTGATATTTATAACAAATATCTGCCTTTTTTTTGCTTTCTTTTTTTCCTTTTTTGCATGTGGGTATTGTCTATGTAATATGAAGATGCAATACCAAAACTGCATTTCTAAAAGCGCCCTTCCAGTGAACACAGCGCTGTACAAGAAAAAGCAAACAAAAATACAAAATACATAAAACAAGATCATAAATACAAAATACATAAAACAAGATCATAAATACACATACAATACACATACAATATACGACATGGAGAAAAAAAAGTTCCCTCTTAATATGAACAAAAAGTGTAAAGGTTCAACCAAAACGATGAGTTTGAAGACAGGACTTGAAGATTTGAAGGATTTGGTTTCCCTGATGTTTCGTGGGAGATCATTCCATGAGCATGGTTCAGCTATAATCTGGAGCCAGAGAGTATTTAAGCACTTGTAACACATAAAGGAGGATATTGAAATTAATGCCTAATTGGACCAATGGAGACGTTGCAATGACACACTACTTGGATGGTCATGTCCAACTCAATATTAGTCGAGCAGCTCAGTTTTGCAGGCTTTGAAGTCTTGTAAGATCATGTTCAGTAGCTCCCAATAGCAATGCATTACCATACGTAGTCTATTCTGGATATAATGAGTGACTGGACTGACAGTTTTCGGGTTATTTCATCCAAAACACTGCGTATTGGGAGACAAATTACACAGATGGTAGCTAACACATTTCACAACAGAAGATATCTGATTAACCATGGTCAAACCAGAGTCAAACATTATTCCAAGATTCCTGAGTGATGTTCTTGAGCATCATACAGTTCAAATGTACTGTAACACTGTTCAGACGAGAAAAACGTCACGATGAGCCGGTGATAAAACATTCAGTTTTTTATTGGATTGAGTTGCAATTTGTTGAGGAACATGGACCAGTCTTTAATTTGTTTGATATAAATTTGTCATTTGATTGCGAAGAGCATCATCACATGCACAAGGAATTCTACGATCAAACATCACATATATTTGGGTATCGTCTGCATAGATATGGTACAGTAGCTGATGCTATTGATGTGCAGTATCTTGTAGACAGGATGTGTATTAATACCCATGTGGTCCCATTTATGAGCGATCCTTGTGGGAAGCCATATTCTATACTATGAGTGTCCGTTGCTATGCCGGGGATGCTCACCTTGTTCCTCCGTTGACAAAGGTAGCACCAATGCAGTGCTGTGTCTGAGACAGGCTGTTAGCTAATATTGAGTAGTCTGTGCTAAAGTCAAGCGTAAAATGGACGGCCTGTTGTTTGTCCATTGCAGATAAGAAATCATTATTAACTCGTAGAAGAGTTGATTTGGTGGACTGGAAGCAGTCAAGTTATCTATAGATACAGGTGCTCAGATAAGCAATCTGCAGCAGTGAATTTCAATAATCTTGGCAAGAGCCTTTAAAATGTTTGATGCGGGCCTGTAGTTTTGAGAGGGTTTTTATTCTGCATCTGCTTTTTGATTATTTGTGAGATGATAGTTTCCTTGAGGGAGTCAGGGAATACACCAGATGTATTGTAAAGTAAACATTGATTAACCTAGTCAGAAGTGTAGCAAAGCAAGACAAGTGTTCATTCAACAGCAAGGTAGGGTGGGGGGGGGGGGGGACTGGAT